>VXBI01012882.1:0-74683 GCA_013397375.1 Toxostoma redivivum
CTTGGAACATCTCCATGGCCTCTCTGGACTTGCTCCAACTCCTGCACATCCTTCCTGTGCTGGCCATTGCAGGGGGGTCTCTCCAGAGCCCAGCAGAGGATCAGAATCCCAGCCTGGAGCTGCTCATTGCTGTGGGATCAGCCCAGGACACAGATGGGTTCTGCCATTCCAGCCCTGGCAAAGGTCAGGGCGATCCCTTTAGGGAGGTGATTGGCAATCAGCTCTGCTGGCAGGACCTGAGCATGGGGGGACCTCCTGAACCCCATCCTTCCCAAGTGTTTGCAGTTCTGAGCTCAGGCAGTGCCCTGTGTGTGCTGCAGAGCAGCAGAGCTCTCAGCACCCCCACACTGACCCTGCAGAGCTGCCCCCAGCCACGGAATTCTGCTCAGCTCCCTGGATTAAATTAAACTGTCAAAACCCCAGGGCCAGCCTGGCAGAGGTCTGGCTGTGAGCAGTGTTATGTGGGGGCTCAGGGTGGTGACCACAGAAGTGTCACTTGCATCCCTCCTGTGCCTCTGCCCCAGCCCCAGAGGGGTCACCCTGTGGGACATGGTGCCTTTGTACATCAGTGGATTTTCATTAAGCTTGTTTTACACTCCAGTGGTGGTTTTGGTGTGGTTTATTTCTCCAGCAATTCAGAGAAGCCACGGGGCTCCACTCTGAGGAATCTGAGGCCATCCCTGATCAAGAGGATGCAGAAAGTGCCTTGCAAGGACTGCAGTGGTTGGGCTTGCCTCAGTGCCCTGTGCTGATAATGCCAAGGGTGTGGGTCTGATCCCCATGTAGACCATTCACTTCAGAGATGGGCTCAGTGATCTTTTTGGATCCTTTCCAACTCAAAATATCCTGTGAAATCTGTGAAATCAAATGACATTGAGGCTTAAGGGATTCAGTCAGGAACAGGGTTTCCATCAGCTGTGGAATGAAGGAAGGTCTGTTTGTTTTTTGCACTGTTGGGACACACCTACCCCGGGATTAATCTGCCTCTGTTCACACCTCCATGGTGACATCACAGGGTGATCAAGGCTCTCAGAGTGGGGACTCTCCATATCTGATCTCCTGTGTGCATCACAGGCACAGTCAGCAGCCTGGGCACTGTGACAGGATCCAGCTGAAGCTGTTCCTGCTGACTGCACCTGGGAAAGTCACTCTGAGGTCTGGCTGGCTCCTCTAAACTGGTTCCAAGCTCAGACACCCAGTGCCAGCCCAGCCCTGGTTCACAGGAGGGAGCCTCTGTGTGCACCCCAGGCCCTGAGCTGGCATGCAGGGTGTGACAAGGACCATGCTTTGTGGCATTGCAGAGTGCTGTGCTCTGTTAGCAAAAATCCCAGGAGAGGGATTGTTTCTATCTGCTCAGCAGTCTCAGGGCCACATCTGGGGCTCCCAGTATCACAGTCATGGACAAACTGGAGCAGGTCCAGCAGGACAAGGGGGTTAGCCTGGGGCTGGAGCATGAGAGGGGAGGGTCTGAGCAGCCTGCAGAAGAGGAGGATGAGGGGCATCGAGGGAGAGAACGATGGAAACATCCACAAGACACAACCAGTAAAATCCCAATGCATTGTGGGGAAAGTTTCTTGCCCCACAAGAGCAAGGCAGCTGGGGGCTGCTGCTCAGAGAGCCTGTGGGAGCCCCAGCCAGGGGGATCAGATTCACTGGGTCTCATCTGGACACAATTCTGAGCAAAACGATCTGATTTCGAAATCACTCTGCCAGCCTGTGGGACCAGAAACATCCAGAGGTCACTTCTGGCCTGAGCCTTCTTGTGATTTCATTCCTGCACTGCCCTGGTGTCTGTGATAGAGGAGCAGTTGCTGAGGACATGCAGTGGGGAGGTTCCTGCCTTGCAGAGCCACTCCCCTGCCCCAGGTGCAGGAAAGGGCTGAGGTTGCTGGAGTCATTCATCTCACCTGCCTCCTCCCACCATGCAGCACATTTGTCTCATTAAGCTCCTTAGATGAGCCCAACCTCATCCATTTGGATCTTTTGCTGAGCCAGAGCAGAGCAGGTTCACCAGGTCCCAGCAGCACGAGTCAAACACGAGTCCTGCTGTAGTTCTTGTCTTGTACATCTCCCTGAGGAGAGGCAGGAGATGCCTTGGAGAAGTCCTGTGCTCCCAGGCTGGGGTGCTATTCTGGAAGAACATCCCAGAGACCTCACTCCTACCAGGAGGGACCCGGAGCTGAGGAGCTTCTCCAGCTGCAAGGCTGCTGAACCTGTGCCTAAACCATGGGATGTTGCCACATCGTGGTGTTGTGGTGGGACAGCTCTGGCTGTACAGGGTCCCCATCCTGGAAAAGCTCAGTGTGTGAATGTGGGATCAGTTCCCAGAGCAGGTGGCAGAGACACCAGGGGCTGTGTGCTCCTCTCATCCAGTGCCATCCCTGCTGCAGGGCATCCACAGCACTGTCACATCTTCCTTCCGAGCCTTGTCCCCAGAGACAGAGAGGTTTGTCTTGGAAATCACAGCTGTCCTATGGAATCTGTGTCGACAAGGAAGCAGCGAGCTCTGGCAAGAGCTGACAGGCTCCAGAAGCATTACCTGTGTTTTATCTTCATGCCAGTGTGAGAAACTGTTCCCAGGAGTTTGGAAAGATGTGGCCTGAAGCAGTGGGACAGGGATGTCAGCGTGGGAGGGGAGCAGTGGCACAGAGCAAGGGGAGGGCTGAGGTGACACAGAGGGTTTCAGGCTGTTGGGTAATGGGGCTTTGCTTAAGCAGAAATGGATGGAAGGCTGGCCTCAGGATCTGTTGGAATCATGGAGTGGTTTGGGTTGGAAGGACCCTTAGAGATCATCTCATTCCACCCTGCCATGGGCAGGGACACTTCACCAGAGCAGGCTGCTCCAAGCCCTGTCCAACCTGACCTGGGACACTTCCAGAGATGGAAGTTCTGCTGTTCTCCTGGACAAAACTAGAGCTCAGCAACACTGCTGAGGCTAATCTACATCACACCTTCCTTCAGGAGTGGGAAACCCAGGCAGGGGAAGGAAAATGGTGCAGCAGTGATGGCAGATGCTGTGTTACCCAAACCCA
This sequence comes from Toxostoma redivivum, assembly GCA_013397375.1. NCBI lineage: Eukaryota > Metazoa > Chordata > Aves > Passeriformes > Mimidae > Toxostoma > Toxostoma redivivum. Next base: position 3,033 of record VXBI01012882.1, read on the forward strand.
GCCCTTGGCACCCAGACAGGGAGCATCCTGGAACTGCAGTGCTCTGAGTCAGAAAAGCAGCAGTGAAGAGGCAGAGAGTGGATCAGAAAAATGGCTTTTGTTGGTGTGCTGGAGAGGAGTTGCTCAGTGGTAATTCACTGTGATGTGCAGGAACACGCTGAGGCCACGCTCGTCCAAGCACCACAGTGCTGCCACTGCAATCCCAGCTGGCACAGCTCCTGTCACTGCCCCTGATGCCAAGGGGAGCCAGCCTGGAGCTGGGTGAGAGGTGCCTTCCTCTGGGTGCTGCTCCTCCAGGCTGTTTCTCAGAGCTGTCAGATGAGTTGTTCTTCCATGAAATATTGTAAGGGCTGCACTTGGGAAAAGCCCATCTGAGTGCAAAGCTCTCTGCATCCATTTGGCCTGGCATGCAGGTGATGGGGAAGCTTTCATGCCACCTTCTGCAGTCCTCTCCCAGCCCTGAGGCTTCCCCTGTGCCCTGCAGCTGCTGCAGTGCTGAGCCTGTGCTGGCAGATGTGCCAGGGCTGACACTGCAGCTCGAGCTCTGCAGGGCTAGACTGGCACTGGGGCTGGTCTGGGATGGCCCTGCACTGATGTGGATGNAGACTGATGAGGTTCCTGATCCCACAGGACTGAAATCACCCTGGGCTGTTGGCTCACCTGCCCAGGATGCCAGGCCAGGGCTGCTCAGAGTTTCCCAGGGAGGTGGCAGCTCCTCACTCTGCTCCTTGCCCCGTGGGCTTGTCAGCACAGCTCCCTGGGCAGCTTTCCCAGGCGTGGTGCCCACCCGGTGCCCACCTGGCTGAGTGTCCAGCTGTGGCCATGGCAGCTGCCCTGGCTGCCTGCAGGCCTGGCAGGACTCTTTGTGCTCGGTGGGATGGGTGGTGTTGGGCTGTCCTGTGTGCAGGGCTGGGGGGTGGGTTGCTCTCATTGTCAGTGTGTCAGGTCAGCTTTGTGCTGCCTGCTCAGGCTGCTGGATGCACCTCCCATCACTGGCATGAGCAGCTCACAGCCCCAGCCTGCCTGAGCCTTGGGAGGCTGCTCTATGCAAGTGGAAAAGTGAAAAACCCCAATTTCCCCACAGCAAGCAGGGAGGAGTGCATGGCATGGGGCTGGTGGGGTTTTCCTGATGGAACAATGCTGTGCCTGCTCCAACCATGGGCTCCTCTCGCCATTTTCCTGCTTGAGACACTGTCCTACATGTTTTCTAACTACCAATTCAGCAGAACCATTTTTTTTCTCCCTCTGTTGCTCTCTGCAAACTGCAAAATCCAGCATCTCCTGACCCCTGGGCAGATGTCCCAGTGCAGGAAGTGAATTCCAAAGCTCCAAAGTCCTGCCCAGCTCCTGCCAGGGCGAGGGTCCTGCCTGTGCAGGTGTCTGACTGTCCCTCTCTGTCTCTCTCCTGCAGCCCCCTCTGCTGTGTCCATCATGCACCAGGTGAGCCGCACCGTGGACAGCATCACCCTGTCCTGGTCCCAGCCCGACCAGCCCAACGGAGTCATCCTGGACTATGAGCTGCAGTATTATGAGAAGGTACTGAGGGACCTTGCCAGGGGTCACCCACAGCTTTTGGGGAGAGGAGGGGGTGCAGAGCTTCCCTTAAGGGCATACAGTGGTTGCTCAGTAGGAGACTTCTCTTGCTGCATTTGGTCACATGGGTGACAGTGGCCATCAATCCTTGGGTGATGGTTCCAGTGGCCCAAGTGTAGAAAATCCTCTGGTCATTCAGGAGCTTCTCCTGTCACCTCCACTGGTGGCAAGTGGACCCACTGCAGGGGGAGCAGGGTGGCCAAGCTCCAGGGTCTGTTTTTTTTTTTTCATGGGGCATCAGTAGGAAATGGGAATGACAGGGAACATCCAGTCCCAGGCTGGAGCATACTCAGTGGATGTCCAGTCTTGGAGGTTTTCTGGAGTGCTGTCCATGTGTGCATTCACACCAAAGGTGAGTTTGGGATCTCTGCAGCATCCTGAGGCCAGATGTTGTACAGGGAGAAGATGTCCCCATGCTCCCATGGAGGCTCCAAACTGCACTGTGGAGTCAGTGTGAAAGGGTCCCTCAGATCCCTGAGGAACCTGCTCCTTCCATAACCTCTCTGTCCAGGCCAGCAGAGGCATTTCAGTCTGAGCTGTGCCAGGGTGTCCATCCCACCAGTGGCTGCTCAGAGACCTGGGCACCACGTGAAGGGTGGTCCCAATTCTGCCAGGCTGAACTTCTTCTGTGCAGCCCAGGGGAGATGGGGACCAGGAGACTTCTCCTTCCAGGAATCTGCCCCCTTGCACAAGGGCTTATAAACTATACATCATAAATTGCAAACTAACTAATTAAAAAGCTTTATGATTAAATGGAACTGAAAATATTTTTCCCAGCAGTTGCCAGAAGAAATGATTAATCCCCCCCACTGCCTGCCTGTGACCTATTTTCTCATCACCAAGAGCCAGAGGGAGAATGGGGGGGGGGGATCCTTTGTANCACCCAGAGGGGCCGGAGGAGAGTGGGGGGGGGGGGGCTCCTTTGTAAGCTGTTAAATAGGTCCTGACCTATATTGCATAAATCACAGCCATTTATTTTGACCCTTGGAAATGATCCCAGAATACGTGGCAAGATGGATGAGTAGATAACAAGACAGATCTGGGAAGCAAAGAGGGGTCCTTTCCCTGTGGACCCTCAGTGCAGAGGCAGAAGATCTCAGGGAGGACATTCTCCTCCTCTTACTTTATCTTAGTCTCTCACCCTCTTTCTTTCTTCCTTCTCCCCTGTTTTCTGAGGGAGGCTGTAAATAAAGGGAATTTTTGTCTAAAAAATGGTGCTGCTGGTGGTGGCCAGTCCTTGCAGGCAACCACATCTGCCTGTCCATTGTCAGAGCTGGGGCACAGCATGACCCTGAGATTGGCTCAGTTGGTTGAGCACGGTGCTGATATCACTGAGGTTATGGCTTCAATCCCTGTCTGGGCTGTTTACTTAAGAGTTGGACTTGATGATCCTTGTGGGTCCCTTCCAGCTGAGGATATTCAATATTCAGTGTCCCTAACAATGGGGACAAGTGGCCCCACTCTCAGGCAGTGCTGTTCATGGGGCACTAAGCCTGGCACAGAGGACAGAGCTGGGCTGAACTTCTCCCTGTACTGGTATTTCAGAGCACCAGGGAAGCATCCCAGAATGGTTTGGGTTGCAAGGGGCCTTAAAGCCCATCCAGTGCCAGCCTGCCATGGGCAGGGACACCTTCCACTGTCCCAGGCTGCTCCAACCCCCCTCCATCCTGCCCTTGGGCACCTCCAGGGATCCAGGGGCAGCCACAGCTTCTCTGGGCTCTCTGTGCCAGGGCCTCCCCACCTCCCAGGGCACAATTCCTTCCCAATATCCCGTCCAGCCCTGCCCTCTGGCAGTGGAGGCAGCTCCATGTCCTTTCTGTGCTGGGGACAGCCCTGCCCAGGCATCTCCCCAGAGCAGGGCAGAGTCCTTTGAACCCCATGGAATCTTTTTTTGTTGGTTCTTGGTTTGAAGAAGGCCCAGCTCTATCTCCCCAGCCCTGTTTGTGTGTGTACAGGGACACTGGATCTGCTCTGGCTGTGGGCACAGCTGAGTCCAGCTTGGTCCAGCCACTGCAGTGCTGACTTCTGCAATCAAAAGCCATTTACAGGGTCCTGGGAACAATCCCAAAATGCAGGGCTTTGGCTGTGCTGTGCTCCTCCCCTGCCTCCCATCAATCCAGCAGCTGGATGTGGTGTGTGACATACCCCAGGTGTGTTCTCACTCCACTGCCAGTCTGTGTAGAGGTGATTTCCTCCCAAATATTTCATTACAAACTGTCCCATGTGCTTCTGAATGCTCAGCAATGAGGTGAACTGGTTAAGTTGTTTCTGGTGGAATTTTTTCTTCCTCCAGTAGAAAATTACATTATATTTTCATGAAAACAGCTCAAATGAAGAATAGCAGCATACACATTGTGTATAAAAACCACCTTGGCTCTTCATTTTAAATAGATTCTCTTCTATATAAAGACATAAAAATTAAATAAAAAATAGAAGCATTTATTTTAGCATCAACAGAAAATAACTGTTCACAATACCTGAAACAAAGGTGTATTTTTGTTTTCCTTTCACAGATTATTTATAACACTGCTATTCTTAGATGCCATTAAAAATGCCTGTACAAAGGCAGCATTATGAGTTTCTTTCACGTGGAGCTGGAGCAAATCTGTGCGGATTGTTGCACAAACACTGCCTGACATGGCTGCTCTCTGCATCCCTCGTCTTAATGGGTTTTTTTTCACTTCCAAGAGGCACCTGCCAACGTTTTTCTTATTAAAAAAGTCTGTGTTGTCTTCATTTAGAAAGGGTGTAGCAGTTTTTATCCACAGTTGCCAAACTCATCCCAGACTGTGGGAACTGGAGACCCACTGCAGTGTCAAGCAGTGCAAAGAGTAATTAGCCCTCCTCATTATGCAAAATGATTGGGTTTGATGATGCTCAAAGTCACCCATTTTGTAATTGCTTGAAGACATTCAGCCCAATTTGGTCAGCAGTGCAAGATTTGAGGAGGGAAGGGAGCACTTTGATGTGTGCAGGCAGTGCTGGGGGATGAGGGGTGGGGACAGGACCTGGGCAGGGGAATGTGCCATTGGAGGTGGAGGTGGAGCCCTCCTGGTGCCCAGGAGCTTCTGAGGCAGAGCCCAGCAGCCCAGGCATGCTGTCTCAGAATCTGTTTTGGTTTTTCCCCGAGCTGTGTAAAAGTTCTTGTCTGGCAGTTCGTGTGCCCGAGCTGGAATAAATCTGAGCTCTTTAGTTTTCTCACTCTCAAGGTTGTTTATTCTTTTCTTATCTGTAATATTTTCTCTCAGCCCAGCCAGGTCTGTCTGGCAGGGCAGCCATGGCACACTCTCTGCCCCTTCAGGGCAGTTTTATCTTTTTATACTAAAAACTACATACATGATGTTTACAATTATTTCCCAATTACCATCATCTATGTTAGACAGTGAACTTCTACTCTAAACCAATCCCAAAGTGCCAGCTCCACAATAGAAAATGGAGATGAAGAAGAACAAAGAAAGACCAAACACGTGCTTTTTCCTCCACCTTGTGTTCTAAAATCCCCATTCCCAAAAATCCTACAATCTGTATTTTCACTTTGTGATAACACTACTTAAACTTCTGTGACTTCTAAGTTCTCATCTAAAGCTGGTGATTTGTTCCAAGGGCTATAATCAAACCCACAGATGTTTTGGGATCATCCCAGGTCTCAGAGCCCCTGACAGGGTCTCAGCAACTCTGGATCCCAAAGGGATGTCTGAGACTCTGACAGTGCTGGAGCTGCTGCTCCTGCTCAGGGGACATCCCTGCCCATGGCAGGGCTTGGAACAAGATGGTCTTTAAGGTCCTTCCAACCCAAACCATCCTCCCCTTCTGGGATTCTCTGACTTTTTGGAGTCTGTCCTGCAGTGCTGGACACCAGAATCCCCCTGAGCCAAAGCTGCTGCTGGTGATTCCCCGGGGTGGGGCTGCCCCCAAACCCTTGGAGGGGGCTCTGTCCCAGTGAAACTGGAGTTCAAGGAGATGGAGAGGAACCCTGCCCTGGGATAACCTACCTGCAGTCCCAGTCCCTGCCCAGGCCTCACTGGCTTTGGGAGAGGCATTCAAACACTCAGAGAATAATTCAAGTTGGAAAAGCTCTCCAAGATCAGTCAATCCAACCTCCACCCAGCACCCCGATGCCCACCAAGCCACACTGCCAAGTGCAGCAAAATCTCATTTTCTGAACCCTCCCAGGGGTGGAGATTCCACCACTGCCCTGGGCAGCCTGTGCCAATGCCTGAAAACCCTTGGAATGAAGAAATGTTTCCTTATATCTAGCTTGCACTTCCCTTGGTACAACTTGAGGCCATTTTTTTCTTGTCCCACTTGATGGGGGCACAAATGTTCTTGGGCTGTCCCCATGTTGGATCCCACAATCCTGGGAGTTTTGAGCTTTTTGTGCTTCCTGGCACTGACCCCCTGGAGAGCACTGCCTTTGACCTGAGGCCTTGGAGAAGCTTCCAAATTTGAGTGATGGAGTTAAAATCACGGATGTGTAGTTAAATAGAAGTGTGTGCTTTCACATGGTGAAGGGTTTGGAATTTGAGGTTTTTATACAGTAATAGGGATGGGACAAGATGGAGGATTTGGGGTGGTGTCTCAGTGCTCATCCTTCTTCTTCATGATTTCAGGCAGTAGTTTCTGCTTGGACAGTCAGTGCTGCACTGAGGGTCACAGGGATTTGGTTATTGGTTAAAAGTATAAATAATATAGGTGTTAATTCTCTATTGACTGTTTGGCTTTAAGAGACTTTGTAGCAGCTGGATTTCTCTCCATTTTGCTCACTTTTAGCTGGTAGCTAGAAGTGTTGCTGAACTTTCTGTACTTTAGATGAGATTTAATAAACAACCAAGCCCAAACACAAGAAAATTTGTTTTCCTTGTGTTTTTTAATGCTGGCTCTGAGTGAAGACAGCAGAAACTTCAAATACTAATGAACGGTGCAAACACCACCCTGCTCCATCCCCACGAGTGGGGGATCCCTGTGAGGGTCCAGGTGCTGTGGATCCCACAGCTGCACCCCAGAGCCTGCAGGACCGTGATCCCACACATGGCATCCCAAAATGCAGCTGTGATGCTTTGGCACTGCTCCTGGCATGGCTGTGCCCTGCTGTGTTTGCCCCCAGGGCCATGGCAGATGCCACAGTGCAGGCTCATGGGAACTCTGCCAAATTCACTTAGTTCACATTTTTTTCTTGGCTTTTTTACTTTCAATTTTTTTTTAATGTGACTTTTTAGAATGAATTTTTGTAAATCCTTTGAGTGTCTCACAGCCTACCCCTGTTTCAAGAGACTCTTTCTTTGTTAATCACTTTGGTTTCAGCTTCAGTTTGACTCGTGGGAAGGGGAACCAGATGAGGACTCAAAATCAAACCAGTGTGTTATTTTGGATTAGGATTTCCGAACTCAGAGCAAAATCAGCAGGAAAAAAAACCCCAAACACCACAAACCTCTGCTTGAACTTGGGCTTTAAACCACCTGGAATGCACTTGGGCTGCTGGAGGAGCCCAGAGAGGTGAAAGGGGAGAAGTGTTTGAGGTGAATGTGCAGGTTCTGGAGAGGTGATGCCAAGGAGAAGGAATGGGTTTGATAAGGGAGGGTGGAGAGGTGTAAATGGTTTTTCCTTGTGGCCTGGATTTCAAGGAGAGCACATCACAAGCACACCTTCCCCAGCCAAGCAGACATGAATTTCCCAGGCTATCAACCACCTTGTAGGCTTGGCCATTACATTCCATTTAAAGTCCTCCAGGAGCAGGGATGAGGTTCTCCAAAAGAGTTGGACAAATGATTTTAAAAGAACTGTGTTGTTAGTGTCCTCCAAGGGCCTGGGAGGATTCATCCAAGCCCTTGAGCTCTAAAACTCTAAACATTTCCTGACCTATTTCCATCCTTGCCTGCCTGGGAAAGGTGCAAGGGAGTACTGAGGCCTGCTCAGACAATTGAGGCCATGAGTTTGCTGTGTGCTCATCTTTCCTTGCTCTGTGTGTCTGTACTTGAGCTTTTCACTGTCACCAGTGATTACCAGAGACCCCAGTGACAGCCAGGAGCCTTCAGCACCAGCTCCAGATGCATAGAACAGATGTTGTTGTTTTGAGGAGGGAAAAGGGGTCCTGAATAGTGTTAGTAGTGAAGATCTCCCAGGTGTTTAATAGAATCATAGGATGGTTGGGCTGGAAGGGACCTCAAAGCTCATCCTGCCATGGGCAGGGACACCTTCCACTGTCCCATCTGCTCCCAGCCCTGTCCAGCCTGGCCTTGGGCACTGCCAGGGATCCAGAGACATCCACAGCTGCTCTGAGCACCCTGGGCACCCTGTGCCAGGGCCTGCCACCCTCACAGAGAGAAATTTCTCCCCAATATCCCATCTAACCCTACTCCCTTTCAGCCTACAGCCATTCCCTGTTCCTCCATGCCCCTACATGTAACACAGAGCTCCCCTGCACTCCCAGCACAGGGATTTGTCATTTTCCACCCCTTGGGTTTGGCCATGCACTTGAAGAAACACAATCCTGCCAGGCTCCTCTCTTCCCACCATCCACACCAGAGCACTGCTCAACTAACAGCTTCAGACAGGAAATTATTCAAGGTTGGGTGGTTTGGGAGGCCCTGGCACAGACTGCCCAGAGAAGCTGTGGCTGCCTCATCCCTGGAAGTGTCCAAGGCCAGGCTGGACACTTGGTTTAGTGGAAGGTGTCCCTGGGTGGAACTGGATGAGCTTTAAGGTCCCTTCCAGCTGAAACTGTTCATGATTCTGTGACCATGGGATCCCTGATAGGAAGGTGCAGCCAGGTGGGTGTCAGTCTCTTCTTCCAGGGGACAAGCAATGGGACAAAAGTCTCAAGCTGTGCCAGGGGAGGTTCAGGTAGGACAGCAGGAAGAATTTCATCATGGAAAGGGAGCTCAGACTTTGGAAAGCCCAGCCCAAGGAGCTGGTGGAGTCCCCAGCCCAGAGGTGTTCAACAAATGACTGGACATGGCACTCAGTGCTCTGGGCTGGTGCCAAGGTGGGGTTCAGTCAAAGATTGGACTTAACGATTCTGAAGGACTTTTCTAACCTTAATGATTCTGTGGGACCTTCCTGCTGCCTGATTGCCCCTTCATTACCCTCTGTCTATCAGCACTCTACTGCAGGAGCTGGTGAGGAGATGTAGGTGCTTTCTCTTTTCTGGGAGTTTCACTCTGACCCCCTGTTCCCATGGGAAAAGCAGAAATGTCTCCATGCCACCTGTGTCATTTCAGAGCTGGGACAGAGGTCAGTCCCTTGGTCACACCCTCAGACACACTTGGGAAGCTCCCCAACCCTCATGTGTCACTGTCTGCCAGTCTCACAGGGTGACCCCTCCTCACTGAGGGCGAGGGGGGTCCTGTGCAGTGAATTAAAGCCAGCAGATCTCAGGGACTCACTGGGAACTTGCCAGCCCCAGTTTTGAGCTGCTGCTCCTCTGTTGCACCTGCTGATCTGCCTGAGCTGCCAGACCCGAGGTGCAGCCAGGATGGATGAGCACCTTCAGGGTCACTACAGCCACTGGGTTCCAAAATCTATGCCTGCACCTCCTTTTCTCAGGTGCTTGCTCACAGCTGGGCTTTCCTGAGAGCTCTGTTTTCCAGCAGCATTGTGTTGTTGGCATTGCTGTTTTGCTCTGGCTTTTGGGGCTTCATGGCAGTCAGGCTCCTGGCCACGTTCAGGATCCTCTGTCACCCTCCTCTGTGACTCCATGTCCCTGGGAAACAGGGGCTGCCTGTTCTCCTGTATGAGGAAATCCTGCCTATCCACCTGTGCTTCTGGATGAGGGGCACAATTCGTAATTTTGGATGGACCCATCACCTCCACAAGTGCAAAGCCACCTGTACCAGTGTGTGACTGCTCCTCAGCTTCAAAACTTCACACAAGGGGCAGAACAAAAGTTTGGAAATAGTCTCATTATCACAGAAGTTTGGAAATAATCTCATTATCAGTTTGAAATATGCCCTTGGGGTCTCCAGCCTTGGAAACTTGGCTGTGGCCCCTGGAGAAGCAGGCTCTGGGTAGTGGGATGGGAACAGAACTTCTCCTGAGGTCCAAAACCCAGTGTTCAGGTGGGCTTTACCTCCTGGCAGAGGGAGATGGGAGTTGGGGAAGAGCAAAGAGACTGTGCTGAGGCTGGATAAGGCACGGGAGGAGGGGAGGGAGGAGGAGGAATGTGCTAAGAGAAAACACAGAAGAGAGAAGTTGCCATCTCCATGGACCTCAAGGCTTAGAGAAGCAACGTGAGTTTTGTAGCTGCTACCTTCTTTAGAGCCTTTGCTGAGAGGGGGAGAATAGCCAGGGATATCCATGGGCACATCCCTGAGTCTCCCTGCCAGGAGGAAAGTCCTGTTTGTTCACACCTTGGTGATCTCTCCACCCTGGCCTCCTGCCCTCCCTTCTCCCAGAAGCACAGTGCCTGATTCTGACTTTTCTGATGGCAGATTTGTGTTTTTTGGCAGGATCTGAGCGAGCTGAACTCGACCACAGTGAAGAGCCCCACCAACACTGTGGCAGTGCAGAACCTCAAGGCTGGCACCATCTACGTGTTCCAGGTGCGGGCACGCACCGTGGCTGGCTACGGCCGCTACAGTGGCAAGATGTATTTCCAGACCATGACTGAAGGTGAGTCTGCAGCTGCCTCTGAAGGTGATTCAGGCTCTAGAGAGATGTGGACATAGACATGCAGCTGTCCCCTTGCTGTCAGTCCCTTCTAGGGTGGGTTGACAAATCACATTTGAGGCCTGGGTGCTTGTTCCCAGTTTCTTCCCAGCTTTCTGTTGTGGGGATGTGTCTGCTCAGCTGGATGGAGAGGAAGCAAAATTGATGTTTTCTACCTGCACAGCTGCTGCTGACAAACACAGAGCCATGTCTTCATTTTCTAAATTTGTGCTGCTAAATAAAACAGGCCAAGCCAGTTTTCTGGCCCTGGGGCCAAGGACAAGACACAGCATGCATCCACAGGACTAAAAAGGAACAGCTCCATCCAGCTTCCTCCTGGGACACATCCCCCACCCAGAGGGGAGTCCTGCCTGTCCCAGACCAAAGCCGTGCCAGGAATCAATCATGGCCCGTGCTCAGGAATGTTTTCTGACCTTGTGAGGTTTGGCCCATCCTGTGCCACAGTAACCTGGTCCCTTTTTCCCCCGTGCCAGCTGAGTACCAGACCAGCGTGCAGGAGAAGCTGCCGCTCATCATCGGCTCCTCGGCCGCAGGGCTGGTGTTCCTCATCGCCGTGGTGGTCATTGGCATCGTGTGCAGCAGGTAGGGCAGGCTGACACAGCCTCTCCACTGGGACCAGCCCCACCCCAGAGCTGGGACCAGGCATGCTGGAGCTGCTGCTCCTGCTCAGGGAACAAGATGGTCTTTAAGGTCCCTTCCAACCCAAGCCATCCTGGCCTTCTGGGATTCTCTGACTTTTTGGAGTCTGTCCTGCAGTGCTGGACACCAGAATCCCCCTGAGCCAAAGCTGCTGCTGGTGATTCCAGTTTTTCTGATTTCATCCCTAAAGCTTCTTCAGCTGAGTGCAGCTGTTGTATCTTTGTTTCTTTTAACTGTGCTGCTGACTGTTGTCTGCATCTGGTCACCTCGGTGGCATTTGGGATTGTGACATCCTTTTTGTGCCTCTCTCCTACCTGTTTTGTGCCATTTGTCCTTTCTGTGCCTCTCTTGCCTCCCTGCTGGAGTCACTGCTGGAGCTGGCAGTGATCACTGTTGATGGGCACGGAGAAGCCCTGGGCTGTGGTGGAGCTGACCAAATCCTTGCAGGGGGCCAGGGGGATGGCACAGGGCGGGGACAGAGGTGTCCCCAGCACAGCCCCAGCCCCGAGGGGCCCATGCTGTGCTCAGCTCTCCCTTCCCTTCCAGAAGACGGGGCTTCGAGCGGGCAGACTCGGAGTACACGGACAAGCTGCAGCACTACACCAGTGGCCACAGTACGTACCGGGGGCCCCCCCCGGCCCTGGGGGGCCGCTCCCTGCTCGGTTCGTGCTCCTGTTCACTCGGGGCTTGCAGGGAGGGCTGAGGGCAGCTGTGCATGTGTGTGTGTGGGCAGGGCAGCTCCGGATCCCCCAGCCCCTCCCTGATCCCTCAGCCCTGTGTGCTGTCAGGTGCCTGGGTGTGTCCTCCAGAGCTCTGGGACAACCAGCACCCCCTGAAGCATCTCTGTGCTCTGTGCTGCAGCCTCTGCCACCACACTGTGTCTTGCTCCTCCGGATCCTGAGCTTTGCCCATCTCCTGAGATCCCTTCCCTGACCTATCCCTGTCCCCCTGCAGGGACCCACAGAGCTTTGCTAGAACCCATCCCAGTGCTCCTAGATTCCCAGAACATATCTATAGGTATATAGATGATTATATCGTATATATCTACAGATTATGATATATCTCTATCTATAGATTATTATATTGTATTATATCTAGGTATATAATACAATACCTAACATGCCCTCTCCCAACATCCCTGTGCCAGGCACTCCTTCCCATTCAGCATTCCTGCTCAGCCTCACTGCCCACCCTGCCTCACCCCAGTGCATCCTTCTTCCCCCATCCCTGGACGTGTCCAAGGCCAGATTGGACAGGCTTGGAGCAGCCTGGGATAGTGGCAGGTGTCCATGGAATGAGATGAGGTCATTTAAGATTCCTTTCAACTCAAACCATTCCATGATTCTATGATTAACCCGTGCCTTCATGTCCCTGAAATTCCTTTCTCCCCCCATCACTAGAGACTTGTTGCTCTAATCTTGCTTTATTCCAATCTCAGTTGTGATTTTCTCAGTTGTGATTTTCCTCATGTTCTACTTGCAGCTTCAGGATTTCTGCCCTTTTAATACTTTGTTCCTGTACAAATCCAGGCCTTGCTCAGAGCATGGAAAACACCAGTAGTGTTTCCACTCAGGACTCACAATTTCTCCTGCTTTTACCTGGGAAACATGTCCCAAAAGGCAGAGCTGCAGCCCTGTGCCCCAGCAGCCTGTGCTGGCTGCCTTGCTATCACTTACCAGGAAAAATGACACTTTTCAGGAGACATTATGTAAATGCAGCTCTCAGTTGTTTGTCAGTCTGGGCTGCAAACACACATTCACACATTCTCCCGGGGCCTGGTGTGGGATGTGACAGCTCCAGGCTGGGATGGGTTTAATCACTGTGCCTGAAACAGTCCTGGTGCCACGGGATGCAGCAGGGCTGCTACAGCCTGGGCTGCCTTCAGCCCCTCCTCAGCACCTCAGCTGGCCAGGGCTCAGTCCCTGCTCAGTGCCCAGCAGGGATTCTGAGCAGACAGTGCAGCAGATGCTGCACAGGGAGCCTGTGGGCACTGCAGAGTGCCCTGAGTGCACCCAGCACCCTGGAGCTGGGAGGCACAGTCTGCTGCTCTGTGGGGCTCCTGGTTTGGGAGCTGTGAGCTCTGCTCTCCAAACAGCCCATTCTGGAGTGAGCCAGGGACCAGAAAATGAGTATGGGAAAGGCTGAAGCACAGGTAGAGCTGTTCCACATGCAGGTGGCTGGGATGTGGCAGCAGCAGTCCAGCCTCAGCAGGTGCCTTGGCCCTGACGTGTCACTGTGTCCCCTGCTCAGCCCAGCAAGAGGAACCTGTCTTTGTGATTTTCCCAGTGTGTGCCACTACTTCTCCTGGGACTCCCAAGAGGGAAGCCAGCCTTGGGCAGGGGTGCCAGTCAGGAGAACAGGGCAGACTGGATTATCCCTCCTGCTTGCACAGCTCCTGGAGGAGTCACAGATCCCCCACAGAAGAGTCTGACTGCAGTTTATAGTCCAGGCTCGTGATGTAGCTCCTCACTGCCCCAACAATTACTTGTGGGCCAGTGTTCATTAAAATCACCTTGAACAGTCCTGTGAAACACAGTTTTGTATTGTTCTTTCTCAAACGGTTTGTCTCTGTCTGCTTCATTCCTTGATTATGCAACTTGCTGAGGTGAAAAACCATCACTCAAACAGTTTTCTCTTTTCCTTGATGCCAACCATTCCAGTTGCATCCATGTGTCTGACTGTCTCCCTCACCTTTACACAGTGACTCCAGGGATGAAGATTTATATTGATCCTTTCACCTATGAAGATCCCAATGAGGCTGTCAGGGAGTTTGCAAAAGAAATCGATATCTCTTGTGTCAAAATCGAGCAGGTGATTGGGGCAGGTAGGTGACCTGTGAATGGCCCTCAGCAGCACAGGCTCCTCCATGGTGCCAGCATTTGGGAGGATTTAGCCTGATGCCACTAGGACTGATGCCACTAAGGTCTTACTTAGCCCCAGGTTGGACTAGAGCAGTCCAGTGTGGGAGAAGCAAGACCATCAGTTCTCATGTGCATGTAATTAATTGTGCAGTGCTGCTCATGGATGGGAGCAGCTGGAGGGGAGGAGAGGGAGGGAACAGGGACCAGGGGGTGGCAGTGAGCTCAGGGATGGATCAGGGGGTGGCAGTGAGCTCAGGGATGGATCAGGGGTGGCAGTGAGCTCAGGGGTGGATCAGGGTGGGCAGTGAGCTCAGGGATGGATCAGGGGTGAGCAGTGAGCTCAGGGATGGATCAGGGGGTNGATCAGGGGTGGGCAGTGAGCTCAGGGATGGGCAGGGCAGGCACAGCTGGGGTCAGGGGTTCCTCGAGGGGCACAGCAGAGGTGGGGGAGGCTCACAGGCCCTACTGTGTGTTCACAGGGGAGTTTGGAGAGGTGTGCAGTGGGCATCTCAAGCTTCCAGGCAAAAGAGAGATCTTTGTGGCCATCAAGACCCTCAAGTCTGGCTACACAGAGAAGCAGAGGAGGGACTTCCTGAGCGAGGCCAGCATCATGGGGCAGTTTGACCACCCCAACGTCATCCACCTGGAGGGGGTGGTCACCAAGAGCTCTCCAGTCATGATCATCACTGAGTTCATGGAGAATGGCTCCCTGGACTCCTTCCTGAGGGTAGGACACTGGGAGTGTGCTAGCACAGAGGGGATTTGGGGGGAGGTTCCCTTTCCCTGCCTGGTGTCCCCTGTCACTGGGGCAGCTGCTGAATAGTCCAGAGCTCTGTGTTTTGGGGTGACACACCAGATTTGTCACTTCCTACGTGTCTGTCACTCATCCTAGCCAGAAGCCGTGCCTGTGGTGCACATCCAGACTGACACCATGGAGGAGCAGTCACAGCTTCAACTCAGCAGGACTCCCCCTGCAGCTGCTCTGTCTAAATATTTCTAGATCTGGGTTTGGGGTGGATAATTGGCTCTGTTGAAGGGAAGTAACCTGATCAACAGGAATAGATTGGCCCTTCTGCATTTTGGGGTGGCAGCAGCTGCTGTAGTGGTGTGTGAGGTGACTCCCAACCCCTGTGAGCTCTGCTGTCCCTGGGAGGGAGTGCACGGGTGGGTGTGGAAAGAGGCTCCTGGCCACAAGGGGCTGTCAATCCGCTCCTGTCACCTGTGTCCCTGTGTCCCTCAGCAAAACGACGGGCAGTTCACGGTGATCCAGCTGGTGGGGATGCTGCGGGGCATCGCTGCAGGCATGAAGTACCTGGCAGACATGAACTACGTGCACCGGGACCTGGCAGCCCGCAACATCCTGGTCAACAGCAACCTGGTGTGCAAGGTGTCGGATTTCGGCCTCTCCCGCTTCCTGGAGGACGACACCTCTGACCCCACCTACACCAGCGCTCTGGTAACGCTGCTGGGGCAGGGCTGGAGGGAGGACAGGGAGAGGGGAAGGGGCAAAACACTTCCTCAGGGTGTCAGCCGTGGAGAGGTCTGAATGAGAAACACAAATGCAATAAACTGAAGATTTTCCCTGCCATTCCAGTGGATAGTTTGGATTCCTCCAAACATGGCTGCAAGCACACTCATGTCCCTGAAAAGCTGGGATCATGCTCTGCAGCCTCCCCGTGGGATTCACCTCTGAGATGAGACTCTGCCCTGACAGATTTGTTGCCAGGGCAGCAAGTCTGGGTTTTTTACCATCACTGTCCAGTCGTGCTGCCCTGCTGTCCTTCCTCATGTCACCTCACTGGCTCAGCCCCAGGAAGGACAGACTGAAGTGTAGGAAGTGTGGGTGGGTGCCAGATACTGTCAGATACTAGATACTGATCTTCCAGAGAGTATCAAATTAAACAGAAAAACACTCCTAGAAATGACCTCATGTTCAAGTAACAACTCCCAGGAACACCTTGGTGCCTTAGACTCAGGTGCCACCAGGAACTCGTGTCTGGCTGCAGGAGGTGCCCCAGGACCAGATAATCCTCTGATTATTTGGTTTTGCTCAGTGAGAGCTCAGCCAGGAGTCCTCATAAATAAATGCCACACAGAAACACTCTGCACAGTGCAGACAGGAATTCTTGGAAGTCAGTGTTGATAGAGCTGGGGCATGACCTGTAGGAAATCACCTCTCCTGGGTCTTTTGAAGCTGGCAGTGATGAGATATCTGGCATAGCTCTTAGTAAATTTTATCCGTAGCTGAGTACCTAACACACACCTGAAAATGTGTGGGTTTATTCTCATCCATGTAGCTTCAGACATCAACTCATCCATCTTACACAGCCATCAATGGTTTTTACAAACACTAATAATATTTATTTTTCACAGTGTGTTCCTTACAGCCAATTAAATTTCCCTTTGTTAACTAAATACATGATGTTTACTGCTGTTCTCTATCCTTGGTTTTGTGCCTGTAGCCTTTCTCTCTAGTAATAAATTAGTCATCCCTAATTTATTCTCCTTGAGCTGTGGGCACTGTAGCAGGACATTTATTATCCATTATGACAGACTATGTGCACCCACTGTATCACAAGTATCTTCCTCTGCACAATGGTTTTTATCATCATTGTCCCAGTGACCTTGTGGCCATGGGTGGGCAGAAGCCACCAGCTCTGGCCTGGGAGGTTCATGCTGGACCTCAGGAAAGTCTTCAGAGACAAGCTCCAGTTCATACCCCACAGAGATGGGAGCTCTCACTGAATCCTCCACAAAGAATCCTCCAAAGTCTAATTTCTACTTCAGGACTTCTTTTTAGCCATTTTTAAAACCCACTGCTTGCCAGGAGTTCTGTCAAGAGTCTGCCTGATGGAGAGGACATCCTGTTTCTGGTGTGGGTTGCTTCCTCTTTCCCTCTTGTGGAAAATACAATATTTTGTCTGAGGTTTGTGGCTGCAAGAAGATTAAGGAACATTATCTTTTTCATTATTCTGGCATGCACTGGGGCTGAGTACTATGAAGTCCTGGGAGACCCTTAATAAGACATGGCAGTTGTTCATTGACAAAGTATAATGTTTTTTAATCTTCTCACAGCCACAAAACACAGACACTTCTGCTTATTTTTTCTGCACAGGGGAAGATTTTCCCTTCAGAAGGTCCCTTGAGTGAATGGCTGAAGTGCAAAGCCCCTGGTAGAAAATCTGGAGGCAGGAAGGGCTTAAGCAGAGCCTTCAATCCCTGTGTCCCCATTTGTGGGGGGGACAAGCACTCCTGTGCTTGGGAGTGGAGAGTCCTGATTTCTCCAGAGCTGGGTGACAGAGACCCCAGTGCCCACCCAGCCCATCCCATTTCCCACCAGTGCCTCCCATCCCATACTGAAGGATCAGAACCTGCTGGATCAGGTGTACATCCACAGACACCAGGACTCCACCCAGAAATGGTGTAGTGCTGACTTCCAAGAGTGGAAGCTGTAGGAGAGGAAAGTGTTCTAATTCCCTTTATTCTTTGGAGGTAGCCAGGTGACAGCAAAAGGATGGAGGGAGATCAGTTTGGGTTGGATCCCAAGAATCTGGAGTTTCGGAGCTTTCTGTGCTTCCAGGCACAGACCCCCTGGCAAACACTGCTCTGGAGCTGAAACCTTGGAGAAGGCTTGGAAATATGAATAATGAGTTAGAAATCACCAATGTGTAGTGGGTGAGATGTGTGTGTGCACTGGGGGATGGGTTTTTAATTTGAGGTTTTTATAGTGTAGTGGTAGTTATGGGACAAGATGGAGAATTTTGGGTGGTGTCTTTCTCTTTATTCATCTTCTTCTCTTCCTTCTTCACAGAACTCAGGGGTGATCTTTGGTTGGTCAGTCTAATGTCACTCTAAGGGTTGTAGGAATCTATTATTGAGTCAAAAGGATAAATAATGCAGCTGTTAGACTTCTGTTGGTTTGTTTAGCTTTAGAAAGCCTTGGAGCAGGCTCAGCTGGAGCCATTTTTCCTACTTCTAGCAAGGAGCTGGAGGTGCTGTTGTACTTCTTGTAATTTTTTTATAAGATACAATAAATATCCAAGCCCAAACACAAGAAACCATCTCAATCACCTTTCTAACAATCCTGGCTCTGAGGGAAATCAGATGAGACTGATGACAAACCACTAATAAGTGGTGCAAAGTCCAGTATACACTCCCACAAGTTTGTGTTTTTTACATTCCTGGCCATTCACTTGCTACCAGAGACCCTCTTGGCACCGTGGGCACTCTGCCCTGCTGAGGATCACTGGAGCAGGAGGCAGGGGAAGGAGCTGGCCTTGGTTGAGGTGATGAACAGGAGACTGAGGGGACACCTCTAAGTGACCTTCAGGGCAGTAATGAAGAGACAGAGCCAAACTCTCTGCAGTGGCACCAGATGATACAATAAGGGCTCATAGACAAAAATATGGCTGGGGTGGTTCAAGGTGAACAGCAGCAAAAGCTCCTTCCTCAGGAGGGTGGGGGACAGGTCACCAAATGGGGAGAATCATCATCATTGAAGGCTTCAATCCACATCACCCTGAGGGACAGAGCCCTGTGCTCCCTCCTTCTGGGATTGGCCCAGACTGTCACAGGCAGAGATTGTGGACACTGCTGTTTTTGAGTTGCTCCTGCCCTCTCTGTCACCATGCCCTGTTCTTGTCCTGCAGGGTGGGAAGATCCCAATCCGATGGACAGCACCTGAGGCCATTCAGTACCGAAAGTTCACCTCAGCCAGCGACGTGTGGAGCTATGGAATTGTCATGTGGGAGGTGATGTCCTATGGAGAGCGGCCCTACTGGGACATGACCAACCAGGATGTGAGTTCTGGGGAGCCAGGGGCAGGAACTCGGCCATGGGCAGCACTGCAGGGCCTGGCCCAGCCTGGGACATGCCCACAGCCTTCTCTCTTGAGGCAGATGTGTCCAAGGTTCCTTTGGTAGCAGTAATGGGAATAGTTTGGGGGGTTATTCTGGGAATGGGGATGGCACAGCACTCACTGCACAGGTGAGTACTGGCAGGTGCTGAGAAAGGGAAGGAGCAGATGGGTGGAAAAGGAGATGTCCCTGAGCTGAGAGCCTCTGGAGCTGAGCTTCATCCACTGGGATCAGAGATACTCCAGGAAGGTCTGTTACAAAGCCACACAATGGCTTGGGTTGGAAGAGACCTTTAAAGATCATCTCCTTCCAACCCCCTGTCATGGTCGAGGACATCTTCCACTGGGTGGTCATTAAATCTCCCCTGGGAAGATTGGACTGTGGTCTGTAAGAAACCAAGTAACAGACACAGCTAGAAACCAAAACCATGAGGTACTTCAGAGCATGCTGGATTTTAAATATTTCATTCCTCTGCTCTAATTCAGGTCAAACAGTTCCATGCACTCCTTGCTCCCAGGGATCCAGCAGTTTCCTTCAAGGATGGCTCCTGGCTGCAGTCCCTCAGCACAGCAAGGCCATTTCCATTCTCCCTGGTGCTCTTGGTGTGGTACCTGGGGCTCAGAGCCCACCTGGCTGGTGGCAGTGAGTGCTGTGAGGATGCTGCACTGCATGGGTGTGTCAGAAGGGCTCTTCTAACTCTGTGTCTCAGAACAGTGCCCTTCCTCACCCCATGAATACTCAGGATGTGATGCCAAGGGCCTGGTGCACCTAGGGGATGCAGAAAGCTCATCCTGGCTCTTGTAGTCTCTGCCTGGCTTCCAGAGTGTCTCAGAGCAGCCTCCTGGAAGCCTTCATGCTCTTCCATCTCACCATCCTGTGGGATCCCAAGACCTTGCCTTACAGGGAGAGAGTGAAAGCCAAGCTCCCACCTGACTGCTGTCCCTCCTCCTGTCCCTGTGGCAGGTCAGACCTTTTCCCTCTCAATACATCTCCATCCATGCCATATCAGGTTTCTCCAGAGTGGGACTGTTTCCTCCCTAATGCCTGGTGGGAAGTTTATGAACATGAATTCCTAAGCCTGGAGCAGGTGGATGATGCCTTTGAACCTTTGGCTGTTCACAGCCTTGCCCCAGCCTCTGCCACACCAGGAAGATGTTTCCATCAGTTCTTGGAGGCAGAGGGATGGGATTTAGGGGTCTGCCTTTCTCAGCAGAGAAGATCAGATCTAAGCCATCATTGTCACCTCTGTTTCAAGCATGTCCTGCACCACCTGTTCCTGTAGCTCCCCTGTCCTTTGTCCTTCTCCTGGAGCTCTTCCCTTGCTGGTTTCTCCTGCCACAGCAGCAGCACTGATGGCTGTGCCAGGATGGCAGAGCTGTGCTGGGGATGGCAGAGCTGTGTTGGGGATGGCAGAGCTGTGCCTGTCCCCTGGCACCTCCCACTGCACTGTCTCAAGCCCCTGCTCCCCCTTCCCATGCCCCAGGACATGATTCCCCAGAAATTGGCAGCATTAAGCACAGCTGGTGGTGCTGTGGAGGAGCGTGTGGGTATTGAGGGTAGATTACCCTCCTGACCCTGGGGTGTGAGAGCCTGGGGCAGCTGCTGGCAGAGCACACACAGAGCTGGGGCTGCCTCTGGGATGTGGCTGATGGAATAGGGCTCACTGAACAGAGATGAGTGCTTGGTGCTTGCCTGGTGCTGTCCCCACCCTGTGCCTCCCCTGCTGCTGTCCTGGGCAGAGCTGACACCCAGGGAGCTGCTCTGGGGCTCAGCAGCCCTTGGGAGGATCCCTGAGCTGCACAAAGTTCATCAGTAGCCGTGGAATCCTTGAGGCTGGAAAAGACTCTGAGATCATTGAGTCCAACAGAGCACTGCCACCTTCACCCTGAGCATGTCCCCAAGTGCCACATCCACACAGCTGCTGAAGCTTCCCAGGATGGTGACTCCACCACTTCCCTGCACAGCCTGTTTCAGTGCTTGACAGCCCTTCCCAGGAAGAAATTTTTCCCTTCCATCCAATCTGAGCTTTCAACTTGAGGCCATTTTAGTCTAGTCCTTGCTACCTGGGAGAAGAGAGCAGCCCTCCCCAGCTCCACCCTCCTGTCAGTGATTTGGAGAGGAGTTACCTGGTCAGATCTTCACAGGCCCTGTGGGGCCACCACCGTGTCCAGCCAGGGCACAGGGCTGGGGGAGGGCTCTTCCACCTGGCAAATTTTGGCAGCAGCAGTGCCAAAGTGTCTCAGGTCAGCCTGCCCAGCACCTTGGCCACACACTGCAGTGCCTGCAGCACCTCCCAGTCCATCCCCTGGAGCTACAGACCATCTCAGACCCTGCCACATGCCCCACCTCACACTCTGGATTGTTTGGCATGGATCAGCCACCAGCTCTTCCTGCTTCTCTCCCATTCCCATTCCCTTCATTTTCTCTGTGTAGTCTTCTCATTCAACAATATGTCCACCACCATGAGAATGTCCAGACTTCCCTAGGATGGGGGCACAGCCCTAGGGAATCCCACCAGGAAGATTTCTGTTATTGGAATTGTGCAAGACATGGCTGGACAAAGCCATGGCAGCCTTGGTGCCATGGTGAGAACAGCCTGAGACACTGAGGTTCTTCCTCAGGATCCCTGAGGGAGGTCCTGTCACTCTTCTTCCCCTTTTCCATCATTCACATGGAGAGTTGGTGATTTTGAGATCTGCTCCTGATTTCTGCATTATCCTCAGTTCTGGTTTTTGTCCTTTCTTCTGGGTTTTGTTGCCATGCACGAGCCCATCTCTGGTGTTCAGGGCTCCTTCTGCTCATCCCTCAGTGCCAGTGCTGTGCCTGGCCAGGGAGGCAGGAGAATCCTGCCTGTGCAGCCTCTGTCAGAGGAACAGATGGTCCTGGAATAACTGGAGCAGCCTCATCCTCATTTGTCACCCAGGAGGGGGTGGAGGCTGCAGGTGCAGGGAGATGGAATTCCCCTTGAAGGAGATCCTGCAGCCCGTGTTCAGTGGGCATTGCAAGACCAGACATTCCCAGGATTGTGTGGAGCAGTGAGGAGAGACCAAAGCCTTTTTGGGTGAGCCTGGAGCTGCAGTGTGCCTTTGGATGGGCCTGGAGCTGCAGGGTGGCTTTGGCAAGGTGTGCTGCAGCTCCCCTGTGCACACTGCAACCAAGTTCTGCTGGGCCTGGCTCTGCTGGCTGGGACCTGGGTGCTCCCCATGGAGTTTTGCACTTGCACAGGCCTGTAGGAAGATCCAGCTGTTTCTGCTGAGCCAGCACAGCCAGGCCATGGCACAGCCCTGGCACCTGGACCAGCTGCTTTGAGTCAGGAGCACAAAACACCACTGGGGAATGGAAAGCACAGGGACAGGCTCCCTGTCTGTAACTCTCCCCCCCTTCCCTGGATGGGGATGTTTTTCTCATACACAGCAAGCTGTTGTGCTGTGTCCATGATCCCTTCTCTCTGCCTCCCCTGCCTGGGGCTGTGGGATCACACATCCTGTCAGGCCAGCAGGGATGCTCCTTTCCCCACATCAGGAGAATGCTCATGACAATCAGCCAGCCAGGCTGGTGTCACCTCCCAGGACACCTCATCTGATCTGCTGGGGGCTGGAAGTCTCAGTGTGAGGTGGGGATGAGATGGAAGGCAGCAGTGAGTACAGGCTGCAGGACCAGACCTGTCAGTCACCCTCAGGATCCAAGAAAAGGCATTAATTCATGAATGATGAATTAAACAGGTTTTATCTGAGCTGTATTGATGCCTCTTTCCCTTCCTGCAGGTGATAAATGCCATTGAGCAGGACTATAGGCTGCCACCCCCCATGGACTGCCCCAATGCCCTGCACCAGCTCATGCTTGACTGCTGGCAGAAGGACCGAAACCACAGGCCCAAATTTGGGCAAATTGTCAACACCTTGGATAAAATGATCCGAAATCCCAACAGCCTGAAAGCCATGGCACCTCTCTCCTCTGGGTATGTGTCTCTGTCCTCTTGTTCTTTGACTCCTCTGAGCAGGTCTGGTGTCCTCTGGCTCTGGTGGCACCATGCCTGCACCTCTCAGGAACTGCTTTAGGGCTTGGCCTGTGTTTGATCCTTTATTGGGAGAGCATTAAAAGATCCTGGAATCACAATTTGGGGTGGAGGAGACCTTAAAGCCCATCTCATTCCCCCCCACCATGGGCAGGGACACTTTCCACTGTCCCAGGTTGCTCCCAACCCCATCCAAGCTGGCTTTGGACACTGCCAGGCTTGGGGCACACTCAGGGCAGGGGTACAGATGTCAAGGTCCCTCTCCTTGGGCAGCTCCAGCGAGCACAGGCAGCTCTTGGGCACTCTGAACAGAGGAGCTCCTTGGTTTCATGCACATGGGGGTGCTGGGGCAGTGGGATTGTTCTGTGTTCCAGCCCCACTGCGCTGGGAGCAGATGGAGCCCCCTGAGGCAGTGTGGAGTTCCCTGGCTGGCTGGGTTGCACCAGCACTGCTCCTGTATGAGAATGAACTTTGTCCCTGTGTGCAGCCAGGGTTTAAAGCTGCATCCCATCATCTCTGATGGCTCTGCATGAACTAATCCAGAAGGGCTCCCTGATGCTCTGCACATCCTTCCTGTTGGGAAGGATAAGGATTTGACAGGAAGGTCTCACAGATATGTGTGTATAACAGAAAGATCTGTGAATGTAGAAGCTGAAGAAGGAACAGAAATAATAGAAGGTTTTGATATAGAAGAAAAGAATTGCTGAGCCAGTTTTACTGGATAACTAAGAGGACAAAGAGCAAGTGAGTTGGAAGGGCTTTTATGACTCTGAGCAAAGGATAAATTCACCTCAAACAAAAGATGTTTTTACCAAGCAAAAAGATTTTTACAGGCAAACAAAAATGCCATGTTGCAAGTAGAAAGAAAGGTCTCAAATTTTTCCACTGTGAGAAAACTGAAAAACAACTTCTAGCTTCAACTGTAACATACTAGCCTTTTGTGATTGGAAATAATAACATGAATATGGTAATGTTAGTAGTTATGATAGGTTATAGGTAATAGTAAAGGTATTGATTGGTTGTCAATGTTTTAAGATGCTCTGCAATGAAAAGTACAGAATGCATTGTAACCAGAACTAGAGAGGCTGCAGAGAACCCAGAGCTGTGGCTGACAGGCTGTGGGCTGGGCTCTTGTCACCCACAACCCGTGAATTGCTGCATCATTTGATACTATAAACAGCATTTTAAAGAGCCTGCTGGAGCCCCCGTCCCTCATTTAGACTCTTACACCTTCCCTTGACATTACAGTGATTTCTGGGTGGAATGCCCCAATCCAGGGCAGTGCCTGCACTGGGAATGATGCTGATCCAGCTGCTGGAGGGTGCAGGACCAGTTGTGCTTGCAGCTCTTGGTCAGTCACTGCCCATTTGTGTGTTTCAGGATGAACCTCCCCCTCCTGGACCGCACAATCCCGGACTACACCAGCTTCAACACTGTGGATGAGTGGCTGGATGCCATCAAGATGAGCCAGTACAAGGAGAGCTTTGCCAGTGCTGGTTTCACCACCTTTGATGTAGTATCTCAGATGACTGTAGAGTAAGTGCCCAGGTTTTGAGTCCCAAAGCACAGGGGAAGGTCCCAGCAGTTTTGCAACAATTGGTATTGAATTTGATTTTATTTTCATACTATGTAGTTTTATTTTTATAGAATTGTTGCTTTGTGGAGCCACCTTTAATCTCTTCAGTCTCTAAACCTTATGTTGTCACTCTGCACCTGCAGAATTCCTCTCCCCACTACCACTCTGTGCAAGTGAACACCCCTGGGTGTCCAGAGCCCCACACTGAGATTTCAGGCTGGCATCAGACAATCTCCAGAGCACTCCTGAACTCTGCGGTCCCCTTGGATGGCTGATGTACTGATGGAGATAAGCATGGTGCAAAGTTCTGCCTGAGAAAGGCAGGATCACAGAGTGTTACAGTCAGAAGGGATCACTGGAGGTCACCCAGCCCAACCTCCTCGAGCTCCTCACTCAGGACTGTGTGTGTGGGAAGAGATTTCACACCCTGTCTGGGAAGCCTCTTCCACCCACACAATAAAGAAGTTCTTCCTCATGTTCAGGTGGATCTTTCTGGGCTTCCCAAATCCTCTCAGCCTGTTGCTCTGCCACATGGAGCAGAGCCTCCTCCAGCCTCTGCCACATCCCCTCTCACACCTTGGTAAGATCCCCTTGTGGGAGGGGGTTTCAAGTTTGTGCTGCATCCACTAAAAATGTCCTGCATCTACAAAAACCATCCTGCAGTGACACATTCTTAGCTAGTTCTTCAGAGAGATCAGGCAGCTGAAATCCCTCTTCTGGAGGGTTTTGAAATCCCTTGGGGCTGGCTGGGATTTTGATGTCTCTGCTGAAGGATTTGTGGCTGGCTGCAGGTATCTGTAGAAACATCAGAGAGGGCCAAACATTAGAGCTGTCAGTAAGGGCTGCAATTCTCTGAGCCTGGTGGCCAGGGAGGATTTTGGATTTGGTGCTTAAATCCAGATCTTAAATCTAGTCAGAATCCATTCACTCAAACAGCCACTGTGACCTTCTCTGCTTTTTTGTTCTTATTTGCTGCTGAGAAGTTCCCATGACAGTTCTGACTGGTTTTGGACATCTTAGTGCAGTCCCAAGGCCCTGGGGATGATTTTGGCACAGTGCTGGCTGTGTTTATACAACAGAAAGACAGAGTCCACGAAATCTGAAGGGTAGGAAGAGCTTTGACCAAAGAGAGGAATCAGCCCAGAGCCCCCCCTGCCTGGGTTCTGCTCTTTGCAGTGTCTGACAGCCAGCAGCATGCAGACAATCCTGCTAGTGCTGGCAGTTCTTTCACAGGCATGCTCAGCATCCCTTAAATGCCACTTCTCCCAGTCCATGACTGTGTCCCTCAAGTCCTCTCCAAGAACCTTCACCACAATCCCAAGGGCACTCTCAGCTCGTGTCCCACCAGTTTTGGCAAATTTCCATTCCACATTCCTCAATTGCTTGGCTGGATGTACAGTCCAAGTGCTTTTTCCTTGGAAAATTGTGGTGGAACAGGACTTGACACCACCCCTGATGTCCAAACTTTGCAGGAGTTGATAGGAATGTGAGTGGAGCTGCTGGTTCACCCAGGTTTGGAGAGCCAGCAAAGTAGGAATGTGTCCTGAAAATTGACTCAGCTCACCAAATCCATGGGGTCTCAACACTGACCTACAGGAAAGGATTCTCATTGCTTTGTCTGCAGGCTGGGACATATGGGACACTGAATTCTTTCAAGAATCACAGAACCATTGAGGTGGAAGGGACCTTAAAGCCATGGCCAGGGACACCTTCCACTATCCCAGCTTGCTCCAAGCCCCATCCAGCCTGGCCTTGGACACTGCCAGGGAAGGAGCAGTCACAGCTGCTCTGGGTACCCTGTGCCAGGCCTCACCACCCTGACCAAAGAGCAAAGAATTCCTTCCCAATATCCAATCAAATATTTAATGTCCAGGGCAGAAGCCTTGGAATCACAGGGCTGTGCAGAGCCACAGTCTTACTCTGCTTTACAGACACGAGTGAAGAATTTTTTCCACCCTTTGGAGCTCCTCTTTACCCTTCTTTGCCCAATAACCTCTACTCTAAACATGGCAAAGTTTTTGCCACTCTTCCCCTTAAAATGTCTGTTCCTAACAAAGGACAAAAGACACCTGAAATTCCTTCAAGTCAGGTTTGGGTCCCATGGCCTCCCATCCCCTGATGGGAAGAAGTTCTGAAGATTTCATGACTGAGGTTTATTCACCAAGGGGGACATGAGAGCAGTCTCAGCTGGAGACATGGATAGGACCAATTTAGAGCCACACTCATGCTCTTGGCATGACTTTTATTCCTCTCAGATGTCTAAATCTATAAAAAAGAGAAGCTGCCCAAAAATTAGATTGCCATGATTTAACAAAAGGATAAGTGCAAAGCTCAAAGGAGAAGCATCAAGAACAGCATCATCTGCATTTGGGGGTCAGAGCTGCCCTGAGGAGGGGCAGGACATCCCTGTCCTGTGTCTCCAGGGGTAGAAAAAACAGGTTGGTGTGTCACAAAATGAAAGAAAATCCATAACAGTACAAGGGTAAAAAATGTGAGACAAATTGACTCTCAAGCAGAGAGCAGAGCCTGTGGCATTTGGTTTCACACTCTCTGCTGAGGTTCAGGACTCTGAGGGTGCTGCAGGTAGGTAGAAAGTGCAAAGATTGGACAATAAACAAAATAAAGTGAAAGAGTGGAAGTATCACAGAATGGTTTGGGTTGAAAGGGACCTTAAAGATAATTTTAAAAACCATCTCTGATCTTGTTGTGCTGTGAGAGTCTCTGCTGATCTTTGTGTTTGTTTCCTTTCCTCCCAAAGGGACATTCTGCGAGTGGGGGTCACTTTAGCAGGACACCAGAAGAAAATTCTGAACAGTATCCAGGTGATGAGAGCACAGATGAACCAGATCCAGTCTGTGGAGGTTTGATAGCTGCCTGTCCTCCCACTCCTCCTCCTGGAGGCCCTGCTCCCCTTTGCCCCTGTATGTCCAACTCCAGCTTCTGCATGGACCAGAGACTGGGAGCTGCTCTGAGGATCACAGCAGCAGGAGGGAACACCCTGTCCTCAGCAATGAGGAGTTGCCAAGAGCTTCTAGAATTTAAGCAATGGAAAAAGGGAACAAAACAAAACAAAACAAAAAGACAACTATTTTGAAAAAAAAAAACAAACAAACAACAAAATGAGCAAACTGCAAAATATTTTTAAATAATAATAAAGCAATTGCATTCTTGAAAAGGGCTCCAAGACCAATGGGAGTCTCCAAAGGAAGAGAAAAGAGCAGCTTCATGTTTCCTCTTGCACAAGGCTGCTGCAGCTGGACCAGGCACCTCTGGAGCAGTGGGACTTGTCCAGGGAGAGGAATGCAAGGAAAGGCCACGAGAAGCACATCTCTTCCTGCCATGGGCTCTGGGAGTGCCCTGAGCCAGGCCCTTCCCCAGAGCCCCTGGAGCAGATCCAGTGGGCAGAGCTGAAGCTTTTGGTGCTGTGGAACCAAGTGCATCTCAGAAACTGATGGACTTCTTCAAAAGCTGAAGACTTTTTTTTTTTAAAAAAAACAAAACAAAAACACAACAAATAAACTAAGACTAGAGGAGGCTGTTTCCAACAAATGAGAAGGAATCTGTAATGCCTGGGGGGGTGGGGATGGGGAAAACCAATCCTTTTTACATCTCTTCTTTTCTCTTGCCATGGAACAGTTTTGTGAGTGACAGTTTCCTAAGGGTCCGTCCACCCACCCTCCAGTGGCATCGTGTCTCACACATATCATTGCTCAAGACTTTTAGTGATATCCTTTCTAGATGCCAATGATCTTTTCCCAGAAGACTTCCCAAGTACAGTATGTAGTAGTTTTTGATTACAAATGCTGACGTGTACCTTTATTTTTCGGTTGTCATTGTTGGGAGATTTGTCCTTTTACGTTGTTTTGTTAACACCAGTTTGTGAGTTTGGGGTTGGAAATTTTCAGTTGGTTGGGGGTTTGATTTTTTTTTTTTTTTTAATGAAAAAGAAATGACATCTCCAAGCATCATATCATCCAAGAACTTAAATCCCTTCCCTGTGGAAGGAAAAAATTGCAGCTTATTGACCATATGACAGGAGAAAAAGGTTTTTTATATGCACATTTCCTCCCGTTTGCTGGTTTGTTCTTTCCAATTGGTCGTGGCACCACAGATGTTTGTGGCTCTTGGGGTTCCAGGTGTTTGCCAGGGTAAAAAAACAGCTCAACTGGGGGGTGAGCAGCATCACAGGGGGGTTGGGAGGGGAAGGTGGGAGAGTTTTGTGAGGGAATTATGACTCCACAGCTGGCTTCAGAGCCCTTTGGAAATGTCTGGCTGCTGAGGAAGGTGTTGAGTGGTGCATGGGAATGGCAGTCCTCTCAGAGGAGCTGTGGCACAGCATTTTGGAGGGGGGGATGGGTCCCTGCAGGTGCCAGGCTGTGCCTTGGGGACCCTGTCCCTTTGTGGCTGATGCAGCTTCAGGCTCAGTCCCTCACATCAGAGAGCCTGGCACAGCAGAACTCTGATCCCAGCTCTCCAGGATGCTGTGGTTGAAGCTGAACGATCAGTCAATGGGTTTATAAATAATTGAAAACAATGTGTTCAGTTGCTGCCCAGGTGTTTGGGGTGTGTGAAGGGAGGTGCAGGTGAGAGCCAGGCTGTTCTCCCTGCACAGCAGCACCTCACAGCCTCTGAAATGTTCCACGTGTGGCATTTCCCACCCTTCTCCTGCCATGGCCTCAGGACTGTGTTCACCAGCCCCCCATCATTGCTGGGCTCTGCTCTTGTTTTTGGCAGTGGGATTGTTGAAGGCACTGGGAGCTGCCAGGCTGTATTTTCCACGAGCTCAATCCAAGAGGAAAATGTCTGTGGATGAAAATCCCAAGCTGTCTAGACCTCTGTGGCCAGACATCACCTCCCCAGACTGCTTGTAAATTATGAGGCCATTTATTAAATACTTCTAGCATTTTCTACTGCCAGACCAGATTCAACAACAAAGCTTGGGAGTGGCATCAGAGCAGTCCCTACAAGCAAGTCCTCTTCCCTCCTGAGCTCTTCCCTGTCCCAGGGTTTGGTGCTCTGGCAGCAGGGCCTTTCAGTGAAGGAACTGTCCCTGTTGATCCCAAACCCCCAGTGCAGTTGTGGTGGTGTTTGCACCCAGCCCAGCCCTGGCTGTGCAGCTCTGTGGTGATGGGGCAAGGCAGGAGGGCTGTGCTGGGTGCCAGGGCCCTGTCCCGAGCTCAATGCCCACGGGGCATCCCCTGGCAGCCCCAGCATCTCCCTGCATGGCTGGCAGGTGGCACAGGAGGTGCAGGTGGGACCTGGAGGAGCAGCTCTGCCCCAAATCCAGCCTGGTTTGGCCTGTGCACCCAAAGGGATCCTTTGAAATTTCCTTGGAATGCCTTTGCACCCAAAAAGCACTTGCTCCTGGTCAGGTGATGGGCTCAGCTTTGAGAGGACATCAGAAATCACTGGGGTTGACCAAAGCAGAGGGCACACAGGGACACCAGGAGCTCCCAGTGCCCTGAGGTGTCTGTCCCACATTGTGGCCTCTGTGCTGTGCCAAGGAGCATTGTCCCTGTGTCCCAGAGGCACAGGAGCTGTCTGTGGCAGGGCAGGCTCAGGGCAGGATGGTGCTGGGCCACCCCAGCCACAGCCAGCACTGACCCCAGAGCTCTGCCAGAAGAACTCTTGTACAAATCTCACCAGCACATTCCTGTGGGGCAGCCGTGTGGAAGGAGCACATGATGCCCCTCCCTTGTCCTCCCCAGACAATTCCTGACTGTTCTCTGCCACCCCCTACATTCCTGCAGACCCTGAGGAGCCATCCCTCCAGAGGGCACTTCAGGTCTTCTTCATGTGGAGACATTTGGTCTCCATGCACTGAATCTCCCTGCTGGCTGCTTCAGACACCTCTACCTGCCAGACCCAGCCCACTGTGAAGGACAGGTCCCAGTGCCACAACCCCCACCTGCAGGACAGAGAAAGCACATCCTTGTCTCTTCTTCTGACCAAAAATCACGTGGTGGTGGTACTAAAAGTAACACCTTCCCATCTGTTTGTACCAGACACGGCTGTGACATCTGTGTTTGGCTGTGTAGGACTAATGGGGAGCTGGACTAAAATAGACATGGTCCAGAAAACACTGCAGTGCTCTGCATCCCTCAGCTTTCCTGGGAGCACAAGGAACCGAGTTCTGTCAAGTGCTTTGGTTGTAAATGCCTCTGGCACATGCTGCAGAGCAGGGCAGAGGCACTGGAGTGACAATAACAAATTTATTCCATGGCTCTCCAGTGCACTGCTACAAAATGGGAGTCTAATGGAAAATTCAGCGTGTTCCAGGGGGAAAAGGGGGAAAGGCACTTGCTAACATTGACACTGTGAAATGCTGTTGTGCATGTGCATGTGTGCATGTGTGGGTACTGAACAAAAATCATCACATTTTCAGGCAGCTTGTTGCAATTTTCACATTTCCCCTCTACCTTTCAAGCTACCTCCCAGCCCTTCCCTTCTCCCATTCCCATCTCCTGCTGTGGATGGCATTCTGTGGGAATGCTGAGCAGGCTGGAAGTTCTCAGTTGGACAGTGATGAGTTCAAGTCTTGCAGAGCATCACAGGGTAGAGCAGGGAAACAAAGGTTATGTGGGAGTAAAAAGTTCAAATATGTTTAGTGGGTCATTTAGAGCTATTGCCAGCAGCCCCTTTGCTGGAATTACAGCCCAGGGGTGTGAAAGGGAAAGGAAAACCAAACCTGTGAGGCACAGCACTACCATGAGGAATGACCTGTCCTGGTGGCTCTGAGGATACAGAACAGGGCACTGGGAGCTGCACAGCCCCCAGAGGATCTGCTCTCCTCTCTGGCAATCCCTCAGAGCTGCTCCCATGAATTCCTGCAGATTTGTGCTTTTCAGCAGCTGAGAAGCTTCTCCTGTCCATAACATCTGAGTGCTGAGCAGCCGTCCCTGCCTGGGGCTCCTGGGATGCAGGTGAAGGTGGCTGTGCCAGGATCCATCCCATGGCTGCACTGCAGGCTCAGCTCAGGGCATCGTGCCAGGCTGAGCAGAGCCCTGCCAGGGGCTGGAGGGCCCGGGGGCACAGCAGGGCTTCACCCTTGGGAGCTGTGCCCGGCAGGATCGGCCCCACAGGCACTGCAGGCTCTGCTGTGCTCCCTGACCCCAAACCAGCACCAGCTTCCCTGCCTGCTCGAGCTGGGCTGGGCTGGGCTGAGCTGAGCTGAACTGAGCTGAACTGAGCTGGGCTGAGCTGAACTGAGCTGGGCTGAGCTGAACTGAGCTGGGCTGAGCTGAACTGAGCTGGGCTGAGCTGAACTGAGCTGGGCTGAGCTGAACTGAGCTGGGCTGAGCTGAACTGAGCTGGGCTGAGCTGAACTGAGCTGGGCTGAGCTGAACTGAGCTGGGCTGAGCTGAACTGAGCTGGGCTGAGCTGAACTGAGCTGGGCTGAGCTGAACTGAGCTGGGCTGAGCTGAACTGAGCTGGGCTGAGCTGAACTGAGCTGGGCTGGGCTGGGCTGAGCTGAGCTGAGCTGGGCTGTGCTGAGCTGAGCTGAGGCCCCTTCATCAGGATCAGCTCCTGGCTGCACTGCAGGGCTTTTCCCACACTCCCTGAGCTGTTCCTGGAATTCGGGTTAAAGGAAAGGTTCTTTCCCAGCAATCGTCACCCAGGCTGCAGATCAGCAGGGTCTGTAGAGAAAACCTCTTGGAGCATTTGAGCAGCTGGGGAAACTTTCTTGTTCTATTTGCCAGGCTGATTTATATGAATCCTGGAGTCAGGGCTTGAACTCTGCTGCATTGTTAACAGTTGTATCCTCTGATGATGCAATAAATCTGGGACTGCCTTGGATGTACAAATCCAGAGCACTGCAAGTGTCACTGCTGTCTGGTTTGGTTTAGTGGAGTTTATTGTTTCACTGTAAATCATCTTCTTCCCTGCATGTCTGACTTGAGGCTGATTTAATGTAGGTCTTTTTCCATCCTCAAAAATGTTACATATTTGCAAGTTCTTCACATACAGGATTCAGCTTTTTTTATCTACAGTCACGTTTTTGGCCTCTTTCATTTGAACTTGTTCAGGATGTCTTTGCTTCTTGTAATTCTTTGCCCTTCCCAAAGACAGGACACAACCTTGGCCTGTGTTTGCTTTCAGATGTGTTCCAATCTTCCACTGCTCTCCTAGAAAACTTCCTGCACTCTCCAAATATTTCCTGGAATTTACCTCCTTGCTGTCCCTGTGTTAACTCCTGCCAACTCCACTAACAAATGTTATTTGCAGAAATTTGGGACTGAAAGCAAGAAGTCCTCTCTCCCCACAAATCTTTTCCTGAATCTGCATTCCTGCTGTCTTAAAACTTATTCAGAAGTATCTCTCCCTTTTTTCTCCTTTTTAAATTCTGCAATAAATTCCCTTCTGAGCTGTGCAGGAGTGCAGCAGCAGTGCCTCTCTGTCTCCCTGTCTGATTGCACTGGGACATCCCAGTGCCCCCATTGCCATCCCTGCAAACAAACCACAACTCAGCCTTGCATGCCTCATTTTTTATCAGGAACCCAGTTTGCCTTCATGAAAAAAAAAAAAAAAAAGAACAACTTGGTTGATCCATTTCCAGCTCTTTTGTTCCAGTAAGCTTCAGGAATTGTTCACTTGCCTCAGCTGTAGCTTCCACCTCTGGGGTCAGGCTGGGGCTCTTGCACAGATGTCATGCCACATCCTTTGCTTATTCCAACTGATCTGGGAGGGAAGGAAGAAATTTTGTCTTTAAGAGCCAAACAGCTGTGTTAGGAAAAACTAATGGGAGGGGATCAAGGAGAAGTCCTGTCCATGGCAGGGAGTTGGAACAAGATGATCTTGAAGGTCCTTTCCAACCCAAACCATCCCAGGATTCCATGAGTGCTGGGGAAGTGTGTTTGTCTACCTGAGGATGAAGCTGGCAGCCAATTCCCCTTTTCCCCAAATTGCCTTTGGTCTGCACTTCCAGCTCACTGACTCCAGGCTGAGTGGGCTGGGTTGGGAGATGGAGGTTGATAAAATCACCAGTCTGGGACAGATGGTGAGGCAAACCCACAGCCTGGCTTGGCCTTTGCTGGTGGAGAATAAATCTCTGATTGCTCTCAAATGTTGGCATTCAGGAGCCTTCACACAAGGTCATGAGCCAGTGAATTTTTGATGTGCTGGCTCTGCAAATGCTGGAGATGCTTTTGTTCTCCTCCACTCAAAAGGGATACACAGAAATGAAGAAATTAATATACAGATAGATCCAGCCAGATCAGGGCTTCTGTAACAGCCAGAAGTCTGTGGGAGGTATAAAAGATAAATAGATTTTGATTCTTGCTTCTGACAGAGGTAAACCACAATGATAAAAATTTCCTTTTCATGCCCTTAAATTGGGAAATACATGAGAAAGGTGAGAAAGCAGCAGCCACTGCTCCTGACAGTAAATGCTCAAAGGCAGGGGAAGCAGAAGCAGAATATTCCTGAGCACAGAGCACAGCATAGCCAGCACCACATGGATTGATAAGAAAAGGAAACATGATTTTAGGAAGAAATTCTTCCCTGTGAGGGTGGGCAGGCCCTGGCACAGGGTGCCCAGAGCAGCTGTGGCTGCTCCATCCCTGGAAGTGCCCAAGGCTGGACAAGGCTTGGAGCAACCTGGGATAGTGGAAGGGGGTGGGATGGGATGGGCTTTAAGGTCCTTTCCAACCCAAACCATTCTGGGATTCAAAAGGTGACTGGACAAACTTTTAAAAGAATAATCTTGAAAAAATAGCTCTTCAGTTTTTCTGGGTCATGGATGTCTGGGGGCACAGGGTGTAGATTCCTGCAGAAATTCTTTTGCTCAATTGTATTCTTGGGACTGACACATTCTACATCTCTTAAAAGCCCAAATATTCCCTCAGGCAT
This sequence comes from Toxostoma redivivum, assembly GCA_013397375.1. NCBI lineage: Eukaryota > Metazoa > Chordata > Aves > Passeriformes > Mimidae > Toxostoma > Toxostoma redivivum. The sequence continues at coordinate 37,086 of VXBI01012882.1, forward strand.
CATTGATTTTCCATTTTCACTCTTTGTGGGGAAGGATTTCAGTGTGGAGCCAGAGGGTTTCCCATGTCAGAGGAAACCACTTGCTTCCTCCTCCCAAATTCTTGTGTATCCCAAGGCATCCCTGGGCTCAGAGCTGCAGTGGGACATCAGTGCCTCAAACAGCTGGAAAAGCACAAAAAGGGACATTGGCTGGGTGATCCATCATGTGTTGGATGTGGAAGCTCTCTGTGGAGGCATTTTTACCTCAAACCTTCTCTCATGAACCTCAGGAGTGCTTGGAATGGGACAGGCCTGTCCTTCCCTGTGCTCTGGGCGGGTTCCTGACAGGGACATTTGTCCCCTGCATTGCCTGGCTCAGCCTGGTCACCTGCTGGTGCTGTGGGAATCTGACCAGGAGTCCCAATGGATGTTAAAATGGTTCAAATGCAGGAAAGGAGACTGGGACAAGCTTCTAAAATGGACAAAACGTTCTTGGTGGAATGGAGCAATTCAGAGCTGGGCTGGGGGAGTGCAGGGAAATCCCAAAAGTGCCCCAGAGCAGGCATTGAAGGCTCCAGGACAGGATCCAGGCAGGGATTAAGTGCAAGGTTTGGTTCTGAGTGCTGGCCCAGCTCTGAAGGTGAATTTGTTCTTTATGCCCTGGGGATAACTTAGATGCAGACCTTAAAGGCCTCTGTTGCTTGCTCTGCTCTGATGGCAGAGTGAAAAGTCTCTGGCAGGGCAGGGGTTGTTGTCCCTCTGCAGAGCAGCCCAGGAATGTGGGAGCAGGGTCAGGCTGGGGCTGGAGGGTCCCTGATTTGTGCATTCCTGGTCCCTGGAGACCCTTGGGAGCTGCAGGGGACCAGGGAAGGGACAGGTTTCGTGCATTTGTGCTTCTTGCTTGGCCCAACCTGGGCTCTGATGTCCAGGAGGAACTGATGGGTTTGTGAGCTCTCTGATGTTCTTTTTTCCTCTAAAAATCCCAGCTTCTGTGTCCAGGATCCCAGGAGCATTGGGATCATAGGAAAATCCCAGGTTTTAGTGAAGGACAGTCCAGGCCTGATGTGAAGCAGCCAAGGTTCAGGGTTTCATGTTGGCCAGCCCAGCTCCCAGTGACCACTGTGACCATTCCCACCCTACCTGAGCAGCTCCAGCATGTCCCAGAGCCCAGCCCAGGCTTTCCACGGGACTGAAGTGCAGAGAAATAGAGTTCAGATTGCAGGAGTTCCCAAAATCCTCCCGGGTTCTGGAGCCAGGACTTGCTCAGGGTGTGGCTGGGTCCCTCAGCTCTGTAGAAGCACTGACCATCCACCCTTCCAGAGTTTTCTTTCAGGCTGTTCAAAAGTGGAGGCAAGTGAAGCAGCCCAGCTGCCCCTGCCCAGGATGCAGAGGGACAGAGCAGTGTGCTCATCCCTGCCCCATGCAAGTGGCATCTGAGCACTGCAAAGCCTGGTTTGAGCAGGGGAGGAGGGAGAGCCTCCCTGGAGGGTGAAGGAGCTGCAGGTCTGAAAGGAGAGCAGTCCCTGCTGCAGGCTGAGGCATCCCCTGCATCCCCCAGCTTCTCCTGCCCCAGTCCTGGCTTTGCTCCTCCCCTCTTCAGGATGGTCCTTCACATCCCTGTATCCCATCCCATCCCTGTATCCCATCCCATCCCTGTATCCCATCCCATCCCTGTATCCCATCCCATCCCATCCCATCCCATCCCATCCCATCCCATCCCATTCTGCTGGAGCTGCAGGGGGACAAATCGAGGATCAGAGATGGGGACTTGCATCTGCTGCATCTTTTGTGCATCCACAGCCCTTGCATTGGAGGACATTTCTGTTTCTGCCCTCCTGCAGTGACTTCTCCTTTCACTTTGCAGCCTGTGACTCTTGCACCCTGTTCTCTGTCCTTGCTTGCCCTCACCCTTCAGCTCTCTGGTTTGTTCAGGTTTGGGCCATCCCCAGGGATTCCCTTCCTTGGAGCTGCCTCAGCTCATCTCTGCAGGGGCCCTCTGCTTAGCTACATCCCATGGAAACATCCCCCTTTCCAGAACACCCACCTCACATCTCAGATCTTTCTGGATGAAGCAGTGGGAAGTTGTATCAAGGCAGGTCTGGTGTGTCAGGATCCCTGGCCAAGGTTCCCTGGATGGTTCAGGGAAAGGTCCCAGCCCTGCCCCTGGCCAGAGGTGCAGGAGCACATCCAGCAGAGCCAGAACATGATTTGTGTTCCAGCTTTGCTTTGGAAAGGCTTTGCTGACCTTGTGTCACTCCCTGCCCTGCTCTTTGGATTGATGGGAACTCAGTGTGCCCTTTGAGGCCTGGTTTAAGTTTGGGGAGCCTGGGGGTGTTCCAGCTCCTGAAGCCAGATCACAGTTCTTGCTGGATAAATGAGCCTGGTGCTTCCAAGCACATCCCAGATAGAGGCATGATCCTTCTGACCTCTCTGAGCTGTGGTCTGAGAGCACTGGGGAGCAGGAAACGGGAGTTTGGGAGCTGAGAGAACCCCTGGGGAGTAGGAATGGGAGCTCAGAGAGCCCCTGGGGTGCAGAAACAGGAGTTTGGGAGCTCAGAGATCTCTCAGGATGAGCTGGGCACAGGTGTCCAAAGCCCCTTCCTGTGCCATCATCTCCCCATGGGATTCTGAGGAGCTGAAGAGCCAACGTGCTGTCCATGCTCCCATTCCACAGGATTCCTTGGAGGGAAGATCTTTTCCTGGCTCAGATCCCAAATCCCAGAAGGTCCCAGAGGGAAGGGAGGGGTGAAATGAGGTGGCAGTGAGGTAGGGGGGAGATGTGGCAGGGAATTCTCTTGTCCATCGTTGGTCCCTGTGATCTCTCATGGGTGCTCCCACAGGACGTGATGGGAAATGTCCTTCCCTGGAAGGTTTGCAGGGAGAGGAGCTGTGCCAGGCTCTGGAAGGAGCTGGATGAGGAAATGGGCTGAGTCCTTCAGCCCCCCAAAGAGTCATCCCTGTGTCCCCTCCCCTGCCACCAGTGCCGGGCTCCATCAGCTGGGCTCCTGGTGTCCCCAGCCCTGGGCTCCAGTGTGTCCCCAGCCCTGGGCTCCAGGGTGTCCCCAGCCCTCCTGGTGTCACCAGCCCTGGGCTCCTGGTGTCCCCAGCCCTGGGCTCCAGGCTGTCCCCATCCCTTGGCTCCAGGATGTCCCCAGCCCTGGGCTCCTGGCTGTCCCCAGCCCCAGCTCCTGCTCTTCCCACGTGCTGGCCGTGACCCTGAGGACAACAGAACACTTTTCATGACAGTATTTGTATTTTTTTAAATTGTGAATGAGGAGATGGTGTGCAGGTCCTTGTTACACAGGGATGTGTCTTCCATTCAGCCCAGGGCTTCCCTGGCTTTGTCAGATGTCTTTCGATGTTACTGAGAATAAATAAAGAAATAAATAAATAAATCAGATGTATTTATAAAGGAAACAGAAACCTGCTGCTCCAATGCCTTTGTAGGAGTATTTTTAACAAAACATTTTTTCAAAATAAATGTGAATTGTAAAGTTTGAAGCATTTGCTTGTGGCTTTCCTTTCTAGGTGCTTTGTCCCAACTTTTCCCCTTCCCAGTAACTCTGCTTCATGTAAATATGAAGGTAAAGAAACAAGAGAGACATTGATTACTTAAAAGGGGAAAACATGCCCAGAACTTGTTTAGTGCCTGGTAAATGACTGCAAGATAAACAGATATCATTGTTACCCTGCTTAAACCATTTAGTCTGAATAATTAGTCCTCAAGTGTAGCAATAAATTATGCACTCTGTTTGTCACTAACTTGTTCTTTAGTTAAAATATGCTGTGAATTTATATGTGCACGTGTTTGAGTATTTTAGCTTAGAACTTCAGTGATGATTGTCCTTTTCTTCATTATTCATGGAGGTATCAATGCCCAATGGATTGACAAGCAATTGTGAAGAGGTGAAGGAAATTCAAGGCATTTCAGTGTCTGAGCAACCAAAGCTTGAACCCCGTGTTGGGAGTAAATCACAGCTGTTTTCATGGGAATCTTGTTCCCTTAACAATCCTGTAAAAACTAGGAAAAAAAAAAAAAGGAAAATCACATATGTAAAGGATTATTGTAAATCAGCGAAAGGATCAAGTCCTATGGAAATGAATTTGATTTTATTTTAATTACTACCCACAAATTCTTTTCTGCAGTGATCTTTCAACCCTAAAAGAGCCTTCATCAAGAGAACAAGGTGTAGCTCAGATGATTGATAAAAATAATGCAGTGAACAGTCTGCACAGACCATTGGCTGTCATACTCCAACATTCAGCTGCAATAAAGACTTTGACTCATAAGAAGAGAACATCAATAATTGAGTTCATAGTCACAGATCTGTGTGTCTGGTTCTGTCAGCCTCCTACTTCTTTTCCAAGGAAAAAGGAATTTCTGCATGGATTTGTCAGGAGAAGTTTGGGTTTGATGTTTCTGAGGCAAATATTTCTGCAGCCATGAGACACTTGTGTTCAGCTGGAGCTGGGACCCCCTGGATCTTGGAGCCTGAACCTGCTCTGGTCTCTGCTCAGCATCAGCCCCAAAATGTTGGACTGAAACCAGTGAGCCCAGCAAGGCTTTCCTGGCTGTGAGCCAGCTCCAGGCCCCTGAGCTGAGTTTTTCCTTTTCCATGGGGTCCTGGAAAGGCCCTAAAGGTGTCTGGGGAGGGAGGGAGCCTTATTTCCTACAGGGACAGCTCTTCCCAAGAGCCCTGGGTGAGCAGCAAGGGGTACAAGTCACAGGAGCAGAGCTGGGAAAAGGATCCCTGGGAGGGATCAGGAGGTTCAGAGCTGTAGGGAGATGGGGCAGCTGGGGTTCACCCACCCTGACCCCAACCCCAAACCCACGAGCAGAACAAGCACAGAGGGTCCAGAAAGGCAATAAAAGCATTAAATTAAATTAAAGCTCACTTCCCACCCTACTGGCCACCTCAGTTATGAGGGAACAATGTTGTCTTCATCTGGGCTAAGACCTGATCTCTGTTGGAAATTTATTGAACAGATGATGGGGTCAGGATTGTTGCCTGGAAAGGCTGACCTGGAACAGAGACTGGACAGAGCAAAAGGAATAAAATAGAATAAAATGTATTGAAAGGCAGTGGAAGAGCCTGTCCTGGGCTACACCCAAATCAAATCCCAGATGGATCCTGGTCACGAGTTTTTACACTTTTATAAGTTTTGGTTCATCTACATATTGGGGTCAATTATCCAACCACAGCCCCAGGTTATGAAGTCTCAGCCCCCTGGCTTGACCCCTCCCTTTCCCTTTCCATTTCCCTTTCCCTTTCCCTTTCCTTTTCCTTTTCTCTTTCCCTTTCCCTCTCACCATTGTTTCTGCTTTTTGGGTCCCAGTTGTCCTTGATTCTCTGGCTAGGAAGGAATTGTTTTGTCACTGCTCTGTGAAGAGAACTTACTAACACCTAATATGGAATTTCAGAGTTACACACTAAGCAGCAGAGATTCTGAAAAATATAAAAGCTAAAGCCCATGGCACCAGGATCAGCTCCCAAGGACTTCTCTGGGCACAGCTGAAATGCTTCCCAAGGAAGCCACATACTCAGTACGGTGGTGCCAGGCTGGCCCGGGGCAGTTCCTCCTGTTGGACCAGCCCCATCTCAGCCCCGTGAGAGCATCAGGCACTTCCCTCCCCAGTGCCTTCGTGATGGCCAGAGCTGGACCTTCCTCCACCTGCACTGAGCACACAAAGAACCTGCAAACAAACAATTCAGGGACCAGCAAACAATTCAGGGACCTGCAAACAGTTCAGGGAGGTTCCTGAGCCCAGAACCATTTGACAGACCTAAGGGAGGTGACCCCTTGCAGGATATTCTGGGAGGTGGAACACTTGCACTCAAAGCTGGCAATAAACACAGAGCACTGGGTCTTTCATGTAGCTACAGGCACAGAGATCAAGGAGTGTTTGGACAAAGCTCTTGGGCACAGGGTGGGATCACTGGGTTGTCTTGGAAGGGATCAGGAGCTCTGTGATCCCTGTGGGTCCATTCCAGCTCTGAAGATTCCATGGTTCCATGGTTCTGTGACATTGGGGAGGGGATTTGCTGCTGTCCAAATGTGATACTGGTCTTGCCTGGGCTGTTTCCAGACTGCTTCCTTGCTCTAGAGCAAACCATTAAAGAGGAATCTCAGCTGGATGGGTCTAGTGTAAAAACTTAAACTTCCCAGGCTGTTTTCCCTTTCCTGTTCCAGGAAGGGGAGGTGACAGCACTGAGCTGTTCTGGCCCCTACCATCCATTCCCACAGTAACTGCCCTGCTTGGAAAAGCAGCTGGTGCCAACAGCAGCCCCCAATCCCCCCCATGCACCCCAGGAAGGCACAGCAGTGAGTGCTGAGTAGCTGAGAGTTCCCTCCCATCACTCTGATGCAAGTCAGGCAGAACTCAGTGGGAATCAGTGGAAGAACACGGAGAGGAAACTGCTGTGTAATCAGAATCTATCCTGGGAATGTAGAACTGCAATTTCCAGAAGTTACAGAGTCCTAAAGAGTGAATTTGGAGCAGATCCAGATCTAGGACTCAGCAACCCCTACTTGAGACCCCCAAGTGAGCTCAGGCTCCAAAGTGAATCATGATCCCCAAAACTGGGCAGCCTTTGAAGCACCTGGATCTCAGGAGATCCTGATTTGCTGAACTTCACCCAGAATGAAGCCTGGTGGCCATTGCTGGGGTCAGTTTTACCTTTCCTAATCAAGTCCACCCTGAGGGTCAGCCTTCAGCTCAGTGATTTTCCTGTACTCCTGAATTCCTCTTCCAGCCCCTGGGATCTGGGGATGTGTTTGCTCTCACCTGCAACACCAGCAGGGAACCCTCAGTGTCCTGGTGTTTGTGCTGAGATGTGGTTCATGGAATCATGGAATAATCATGGAATAATCATGGAATCAGAGAATGCTTTGGGCTGGAAAGGAACATCTTTAAAGCCCATCTTGTTCCACCCCCTGCCATGAGCAGGGACACCTTTTGCTGGATCCCAGAAACCTGGAGTGATGAGCTTTCTGTGCTTTCAGGCACAGACCCCCTGGAGAACACTGCTTTGGACCTGAGGCCTTGGAAAAGGCTTCTAAATATAAGTGATGGAGTTAAAATCACGGGTGTGTAGTTAGAATAGAAGTGTGTGATTTCACAGGGTGATGGGTTTTAAATTTGAGGTTTGTATAGTATAGTAATAGGGATGGGACAATATGGAAGATTTTGTTCATCTTTCTTCTTCTTCCTTCTTCTTGATTTCAGGTTGTAGTTTCTGATTGGTCAGTCAGTGTCACATTAAAGGTCATGAAAATCTAGTTATTGGGTCAAAAGTATAAATACTATAGGTGTTAATTCTCTATTGACTGTTTAGCTTTAAGAGACCTTGTAGCAGCTGGATCCTGCTCCATTTTGCTCACTTCTAGCAGGTGGCTGGGATTGCTGCAGAACTCTCTGTACTTTAGATAAGATTTAATAAACCAAGCCTGAACACGAGAAAATCTGTTCCCATCATGGTTTTGTTAATCCTGGCTCTGAGTGAAGGCAGAAGAGACTGAGACAGACACTAAAGAATGGTGCAAAACTCCCAGTGCTGTTAGAACCTTCACTGTCCCAGGCTGCTCCAAGCTGGACCCAGCCTGGCCTTGGACACTGCCAGGGATCCAGGACAGCCAGAGCTGCTCTGGGCACCTCCCTCAGTGCCTTCCCACCTCCACAGCTCCCTGAAAAGACCCCAAAAATGCTCCTGGTGGATTTCCCTGTGCCACATCTGCCATGGTTGATGCTCTCAGGTCAAGGTTTCCACAGCCCCATTCAGGGTGTGGGAGGTCAGTTCCATTTTGGAGCTCTGAAGTTACACAGCACAATTCCTCCCTTGCTGGCAGATGCATCATCTTGATTGAATATTTTATGTTTGCTTACCCATTTCACTCCTGTGTGTTTGTATGGAATATTTCTTTCTGATTTCATGTCAGCTTTCCTTTAATTTACTGCTGAAAGTAACGATTTCTGTGTTGTTTGGCTGATAAATATCCTTTCTGCTGTGTTTGTGTCTTACACTGCCTTAGACCCTGCATGAAATTTTAATTTCTCTTTGCTTAGCTCTGGGTTTGCTTTCTCCCTCAGCTCAATGCAGTGAAGCCTTTGTAGCTCTGCTCGTTCTCAGAGCATTGATGTCGACTTCCCATGCAATTTCCTGCTTGTTTGTGTGCCTCTGCCTGGTTTTTTCCTTATCTGCTGCTAGTCAGAGCTGTAAAAAAAAAAAGTCTGCCTTTTTGGAATGTGCTGGTGTCATAAATGTATAAAATCTGATTTTTTGAGGCACTGCTTCTATTGTGCTTTCTTTCCTTGGCTTTTTCTGGGCTGCAGACTCCTGTATAATAGTTGATTTGCTAATGATTATTAGATACAAGACATTTTTCTTAAGGCATTTTATCCACTGTTTGCAGTGTTTGTGTATTTATCTCCCCTCCTGTATATTTTCTTATATGCTTTTCACAGTTTTGACACTTTTTGGCTGCACAGAATCCCAGACTGGTTTGGAATCCCTTAAAGCTCATCCAGTGCCACTCCTGCCATGGGCAGGGACACAGGGACACCTTCCACTGTCCCAGGTTGTTCCAAACCCCATCCAGCCTGGCCTGGGACATTCCAGGGATCCAGCCACAGCTGCTCTGGGAACCTGTGCCAGGGCCTCAGCACCCTCACAGGAATAGAAATAGGAATAGGAATAATAGGAATAGGAATGGGAATGGGAGTAGGAATAGGAATAGGAATAGGAATAGGAATAGGAACAGGAACAGGAACAGGAACAGGAACAGGAACAGGAACAGGAATAGGAATAGGAATAGGAATAGGAATAGGAATAGGAATAGGAATAGGAATAGGAATAGGAATAGGAATAGGAATAGGAGTTGGAATCGGAATAGGAACAGGAATAGGAACAGGAATAGGAATTCCTTCCTCACATCCAACATTTTCATGTTTTCTCCAGCTCACTCTGGGTCTGCCCCCCTTCACCTTCCCAGCCTCCCTCACCCCTCTGCCACCCAAAGAATTCAGTGAGAGCCTCAGTTCTCCTCACCAAGGCCTTGGTTGTGCTCACCAAGGCTTTTTTATCCTTTATTCTTTGCTTTCAGGGCATTCAGCAGCCAAACCAAGCACAAGAAGCATCTTGGCTCATTGCTGGGCCATTTCCAGCAGGAGCTCTCCCTTCCCATGATGTTTTTGCTCAGGGACAGACCAAATGAATTTCCTACAACCCCAGCACCTTTAGGAGCTGCAACTCCTCCCAATTCCAACCTTTTATGGCCAAACAGAACAAAACCTTTCACTCCTCAGCTCTTCCCAGGCACATTTGCAAGGGGATGTGCAGTTCCCATATGTTGAATTTGAATTCCCATATGTTCCCCTGCTGTGAGGCCATCCCCCAGAAATGACCCTTTCCCAACTCCAACCAGAGACTCTGAGGCTTCATTCCTCCTTCAGATAAATATAGATAAATATTATTTTTTTAGAGGGGCTCAAATGAAGAATTGTAGTGTTCTATCAAACATCTTCCTTCCACACTTTCATTGATTATTAGCACTGAATTTGGACTTTTTTCCTTTTTTTTTTTTTTAATTCCTAGCCAATCTGTTTCACAGTTCTGACAATTATTAATTTTATTTTCTGTTGTATCAAACTTCTTTTTGTCATTGGTGTATATTTATTTTAGTGAGAATTTTAGCAGTATTGGTTTGCATTCTCCTCTCTTAGTCCTTTATGCCATGTTTTGTTTAACATTTTAATATCTAAATAAGGTTCTTGTGATCTTAATGGAAAATCCATCAAAGTATGAACTGCAGCTCAACTTAAGTGAAGATCCAGGCTCACTACAAGCACAGTAAAACCAAACCACTGATCTTCAGATTTGTTGATAAAAATCAATTAAAAGTGTATTTCAGGTCAATCTAATATATATAAACTGCCAGGATGAGATAACATAGATAATAGGATGTTGTGGATCTCAATTAATCAGATCAGGCCACATATATGAAAGTGTCACATTTATGCTGCTTAGTACATTATTCATGAGAATTTATGGAGCTGGGAGTGCTCTCAATGGGAAGATTTGCAGAGAGGGAAATAAATGCAGTGTCAGTGGTCGTGCAGTGGAAAGGGAATAATCAATTGTTCATTTACCAAACCATGGAGAGAGGGCAGGATGCTCAAATCAAAATGAAATTATTTTTTTGGCTGGGTTTTGTTGGTTTTGTTAAATAAAATAAAAAATTAAAACCACACAAACCATCCCTGAGGAATTTAATGAGGCTGAAAATGACCCTTTTTGGTTCCATAAATTCGTGTATCCCACGAGTGAGAGTAGAATAAATGAAAAATTCCAAGTGTGATTATTTCTTCTTGTTTTCCAAATGTAAATATCTTACAGATGTTATTCTGAACCAAAGGTAAGATCATTTCATGTGAAAATGTCACAAGTCACTGGTCTGGCTGGTCAGGCAGATGATTCTCCTGCAATTGTTGGAGGAGGATTGCTTGGACTTTGAAAAAAAAATCCTGTTTTTTCTGGTTGAAAAGATTCACCACAGAATGAGATTTTTTAATTCATTTCCATCCTTCTTGGACTCTTAGTTTTTCCTTTTCAAATGTGTTATTAGCATCAAATCTGACACACATGGATGTGTGTGTGCTGGAGGTGTGTCAATAATTTCATTTACTGAGTGCAGCAAACCCCCAGCCCACAGTTCTGCCGGGGGGAAACAAAGGATGAAATTGGCATTAGAAAACAAAAAGCAATGGGAATTTATAGAGAATAAATAATGTCATAAATCCAGGGATGGTGTAGAAAATGGCAGTGGATTATTACAAAGAAAACATGGATAAGAGTCAGCAAGTCTCAGGAGCTGTGACAATAAATCCACATGGACAGCACAGCCTGGTGGAGTGAAAATGGCAGCAGGGACTGAATATGGGAAACTCTTTTGTTCAGATTAAAATGTCCTTTTCATATTTATTTATTGGGGAGGGGGCAAAGAGGAGGAAGATTAAACAATAATTAATTTATTTCACTGGAAGGATGTAAGCCTAATTCATTTTTTCACTGGTACATGGAAAGAAAGTTTGAGTTTGCACTTGGTTTTTAATAAAAGAGGTCTAAAATACCTGAAGATAGGAAATAATTATTTGTGTACATTTCTGGTTTTTTCTGCTGCCTTCACGTCTGGAGGAGATGCTGCCCTGACTTTAATTCCTCCCTAACTTAAATTCTTCAACTTTTCAAAACACCAAAAAAGGTGTTGCATTCTGTATCACTTAGAAAGAAGCTGATTTTCCCTCTTGGAAATCTGCTCGGTTGTTTTGCCACTCTCAATCAGATATAATGATTTAAGGTCTTGCTCTTTATATAAAAATATGAAGTTTATCCCAAGCTCTGTGACCCCTTTCCCGTGCCTTCCGCTGTACATTCCTATCCAAGTACAGCATCTCCATTTCAGCCCTTTGCTTGTTGCATTTCTGCCAGATAATTCTCTAATAATTTAGTGTTCCTCACTGAGCCCCAGCTTTCTCTCTGCTGCATTTGTATCCTTTTATATTTCCCTTTATTGCCCTGCCTGTCTCCATGGTGGAGCTGGGGATGCCAGGCTGATCCTGTGGGTGTGCTCCCCTCTCCCACAGCAGATCCTGCTCTGCACTGACACACTGCTCGGCATTAAGGGGGTTTAATGACCCCACAGGATTTTAATGACCCCACAGGATTGCTGATCACATCCTCCAGGGAGAGTCCTGCAGCCAGCAGTGCCTGGAGCTGTTCCCTGCCCCTCTCACAGCCATGGAGGTGGGGGCTGATTCCCAGGAGTATTCTCACCCTCTGGGTGGGATTTCCATGTTATCTTTGATGTCTCCTGTGGTTACTGCCCTAGAGAGAGAGAGACAGCAAGAACAGCAGCACACACGGACCTCTGAGGGGAAAAAGGCCAAATTTCTTGGACAGCTCATATTTAAAGCATGTTACATAGAGCTGGGACAGGACAGCAGCTCCTTGGATAATTGGGAAAAACATCCCTGAGACCTCAGGATGTGTCCCACGGGAAAAACACCAGGTGTTCATCTTTATTTATGAATTCCACTCTGTTTTTCACCAGATTCCATCCTGGTTTGATCATATTATCATCCTGGGAGAGTTCCTCCCTGCCTGAAGCTCCAACCAGCTCATCAGTCTGGGAATGGAACTGAGGAGCAGGAGAAATCCAGGCCTGAGAGAGAATTCTCCAGCTGTCATTTCCCAGCTCTCTCAATGTGTCTGTCCACAGTTCCCCATCCAGATACATTTTGCCAAGGCTTGGGAGCTGGGCCTGGCAGTGGGCAGCAGTGTGGGGCTGTGTCCAGCTGGGACAGGCCCTTTCCTCCTCTCCCCTGTATTCCCACACAGCTTCCTGGGAGGGAAGTTGCTGTACAAAGAGCAAATGTGCATTTTCAGCAGCAGGAGCAGGAGCTGATGCTGGCAGTGAGAATGTGGAAGCAGTGAGGGGTCCCTGACCAAACAGTGGCACAGAAATGGGGGTGCAGCCATCTCAGTTTGCTCCCAGTTCCATGGGATGGTGCTTTACCCATATTGCTAAACATGTGTGTGTGTCTCTCTAGGGATTGACACTGGGAAGCCTTTAGCTCTCTTCAGATAACATCTCCCATGGTCTGTTGTGGACTTGAGGCTGTCAGGGAAATCTCATCCTCAGTGAAACCACAGTCACCATCCTCCTGGGCTGCTCTGAGCCTCCCCAGTGCTGCCTGGAATCCCTGCCCTGCCTGGGTGTCTGTGATGCAGGATCACAGAGGGGTTTCAGCTGGAAGGGACCTTAAAGATCATCATTCCCATTCTCTCCACAGCCCTGTGGGCAGCAGTTTTGTCTGAGAGTCTCCAGAGTCCCCCAGCACAGACAACACTGGCCCTGTGAGCCTGAACTTCTTCCATGCATGTGTTGTGGGTCATCCCTGAGCCACAGGATTCCTGGGATAGCAATGTGTTGGGAAGGAGAAGGATTTAATAGGAAGGTCTCACAGATATGTGTGCATAACAGAAAGATCTTTGAATGTAGAAGCTGAAGAAGGAACAGAAATAATAGAAAGTTTTGATATAGAAGAAAAGAATTGCTGAGCCAGTTTTACTGGATAACTAAGAAGCCAAAGGGTAAAATGGGTTGGAAGGGCTTTTATGACTCTGAGCAAAGGATAAATTCACCTCAAACAAAAGATGTTTTTACCAAGCAAAAATATTTTAACAGGCAAACAAAAATTTAACAGGCAAACAGAAAAAATCTACTTGCCATGTTGCAAGTAGAAAGATAGATCTCAAAATTTTCTACTGCAAGAAAACTGAAAAACAACTTCTAGCTTCAACTGTAACATACTAACCCTTTGTGATTGGAAATAATAACATGAATATGGTAATGTTAGTAGTTATGATAGGTTACAGGAAATAATAAAAGTATTGATTGGTTGTCAATGTTTTAAGATGCTCTGCAATGAAAAGTACAGAATGCATTGTAACCAGAACTAGAGAGGCTGCAGAGAACCCAGAGCTGTGGCTGACAGGCTGTGGGCTGGGCTCTTGTCACCCACGACCTGTGAATTGCTGCATCATTTGGATACAATAAACAGCATTTTAAAGAGCAACTTGAAGTCCCACATCCCTCCTTTCGGCTCTCACAGCAATGGAAATGCTCCGGAGAATTTTCTTCGCACAGGTATTGGCAGCAGCAACTGCCAATGATTAATAAATCTGTTAGGGGAATCTGTATTAATCTGTATTAATCAATGATTAATAAATCTGTTAGGGGAATCTGTATGGTTTAAAAGAGGAGGGCGAGATGTTGGAGCTGAAATAGAGGCCTCTCTGAGTTCCTCAGAGACATCAACAAGTTCCAATGAGAGCTGAAAAACACAGTCCTAGATATCAGGGTAGAAAACAAGTCTTAAAAACAAGTCTCCATGAAGGCTCCAAAATATAATTTTATAAAAAAAAAACATAGTTGGACCCAACATTGTCTGTGGTGGGAGACTTTGGAGACTCTGGGACAAAACTGCTGCAGGGACTGGAATGATGATCTTTAGGGTCCCCTCAAACCACAGAGACCCCATTGGGGCAGAGACTGAGACACAGCCACAGCCCTGGAGGCTGAGGGGAGCCCAGGGGATGCTCTTGCACCAGGGACCAGAGCACCCTGACAGCCTCGAGTCAAGGACAGACAGGGGGAGGTGTTGTTTGGAAGAGAATGAAAGGTTTCCAAGTCTTCAAGAGTTGGGGTTCCTCCCACCCACCTCCTCCTGCTGCTCCTACCAGGAGGATTTTCCACCAGCCTTTGCCTTACACAAAGGGAACACACTCGCTGCTCTGTACAAAAGGTAGGAAAACCCAATGTTTGGTGATTCCAGTGGATTTTTCCACCCAACTTGTGTTGGGAAAAACATTTCAGGAAAATAAAACCACAACAAATCAAGGTCACAGGAGAGCTCGCCAATTCAAACTGCTCAGTGGCCTGGATTTATGATTTTTTTTTTCTTTTCCAATTAATTTCACCTTCCCTAAGTGGGGATTTCACACCCCTCGTGTTAAGTAAATTGGTGTCTGGATTTTTATGAGCTTTGGCAGGAAAAAGTAGCCAGTCAACCAAGAAAAATCCCAAGCTTTTGGATGGGGGCACCCAGGATTTCAGGCTCACATCTGAACCAAAGGAATGCTTGTGAGACACCCTTTGATGAGTAAAGACAATCATTTTGATGCAATTTATAATTAAATATTGTTGTGTATCTCTGTTCTTGCAGAACCTCCCCCTGCCACTGGAGTTCCATGGGGGTTATTTATGCATCGGTGATGTATTCTGAATGCCTCACTAACATTGACGGATATTACACTTGATGTTTTTCCTTATGTCCCTTTGGTGGTGCAAATGTGAGAAAGGGCAATGAACTTTCGATGACTCTCTTGTAAAAAAAAAAAAGATTTTTTCCATCAGGTTCAAAAGTTCAGCACGTCAAGAGGAATCATCTTCGTGGCGCCATTGCGCGAGGGGCGGGCGAATTTTGGGGAGGTTTTTATCTTACAGTGGGGGATAATTAGTCTGGGGTGCAAGTTTGGTAATTGTCACCGCCAATTGGCTTTCACATGGCCGTGTTGATGAATTATTTGTCGTGTTTTTATCGTCCTCCATGGCCCACGGGGTGGGTCTGCCATGCTCGGAGCCGCTCGCGTTGGAGGACAAAGAGCTCGTGGTGCGCCATTCATGGCGGTGAGAGCGCCTCGGGGTCCCTCAGCCGGCGCTCTGCTGAGGTTGGGAGAGCCAGAAAAACGAGGTCTTTGCCTTGACAGCAGTGGGATGATGGGGAGGAAGCATGGAGAAAGAGCACAGCGAAAAATCCCAATGATTCCGTCCCTCTCTGGAAATTCTCGCTGAACTCAGGGCCTGGGCCTTTCCAAAGGCAGCGTTTCCTCCAAGCACGCTCATTGGGAGGAACTGGAGAGCAATTATGTCTAAAAATAAATGTGTTGGCAGGAAAAGTCCATTCTGGAAAAAAGCCATCTTTTTGGGTGGCCAAATAAAACCCCAACCAGCTTCTGTGCATGGGGAGAAAAAAGCAAAAAACCCAAATGCCAACTGCAGTGTAGTTAATAGGATCAGCTTTTTATAGAAGGTGGCTTCTCTGGAGGATGGGCCATGGATTTAAACAGAATCACAGAATCCAGACCAGTCTGAGTTGGAAAGGGACTTTAAAGCTCATCTTGTGCCACCCCCTGCCATGGCAGGGACACCTTCCACTATCCCAGGCTGCTCCAAGCCCCATCCAGCCTGGCCTTGGGCACTTCCAGGGAAGGAGCAATCCCTATCACTGCACAAATCTGGGCAGAGAACCCTGATGGTCACTTTGATCATCAACCAGCCCCACTATGGAACCTCAGTGACAAACCCAAGGCTCCTCCCCAGCCAGTGACATTTTCTCCATGAACCAGTCCATGTGCAGGGGGTAGCAGGGTGGTATCTGTCAGGGCAGTGCTGCCCCGCTGCCCAGTGCCTGTTGGACAAGGGAATGTGGAGATCAGTACTGGGGTAGAAGTGTTCTTCCCACTGATCCCATTCTCCTCCTGGCTGATCCTGGCTTTGAGACCCCTGCCACTGACCTTTGATGAGTCCTGATGGACATGGCTGAAGCAGGATTGTTTGTGACAGGAGCATCCTGGAAAGCCTTTGGCAGCAATTGCATTGTCCTGTGTGCACAACAGCTCCAAAGGCACAAATAAAGCAGCTGATGCCACATCTCAGCACCCTCAAAGCCTTGAAGTAACTGGCAGAGACAACCATCTGCACAAGGGGCTCAGAGGGAGGCTCATCCCATACCCCCACAGACGTGTTTGCAGGCACAGAGATTTATTTTAAAGAGGAAGGGAAGCCAGATGCACCTGAGCAGCCTTCTCCACGTGCTCAGGTCTGTCCATGCACTGCACAGGGATGTACATGGATGCACATGGATGCACATGGATGTACATGGATGCACATGGATGTACATGGATGTACATGGATGCACATGTCCATGTAACACCCCAGAGTCTGAACCAGACCAGCTCCCTCATCTAACAGCTTGGATTCTCTCAGTCTTGCTGAAAAGTCCCAGGACCTGCTGAGGGAGCTGTGGATTTCAGGTGGGATGTCTGCCAAGAGCTTGATTCCATTGCAGATGAGGCAAACCATGGCCTGGGCAACATCAGAGGGCTGTGCCCAGTGGATTGAGGGAGAGTAACTTCCTCTCTGATCAGTGCTGGGGAAGACAAATGGGGCTTTCTGTGGCCTTTCTTGAGGGATGAGGCATCCTGAGACATCCCAAACACACAGTGTGAGCAGGCCTGCCCTTGCCACAGCTGACCATGAAAACACAGATTGAGTGGATGTTTAACACATGCACCCCACTGGACTCCTCCACCTCCTTTGGCTTGGCCAGAAGCATCCCACAATCCTGTCATAGAATACTAAAATGGTTTGAGTTGGAAGGGACATTAAAGGTCATTCTGAACTGGCACTTCCACTGTACCTGCATCATTCCAGGTGAGACAACTCCTGTCCACAGCTCCTCACACCCCCTGGGTGAACCCCTGTGTTCCGTTTCTTTGCAGTGTAGGAAAAACTTGATATTTTCCATCATACCACCAGTCAAATCACTCATCTAGGACTGCTTGGAAAAAACTGGATGGAATCTTTGGCTTCAGGAGACAAGATTTCTCTGGGATGTTCTCTGCTATGGCTGAGCAAGACATTTCAGAGCCGTATCAACAAGTGTGTGTGGAGACAGCTGTCTGTTTACATCCCTGGCACATTTGGGAAGGCTTTTCCTGGGAGAGAGGTTCAGCTGCTGGTGGCACCACGCTGGCTCAGCAGAGCAGCAGATTGCCTCTGTTTGGAAAGTGGGAAAGTCACTCCCAGCACTTGCTGAGACATTTGCAAAACGATTGTGCTCATCTTCATAAACTAAGCTTTGAAGGGTTTTTGACTGGAATGAGCCAATTGCAGGGAGTGTGAGTGCCAGTGAGGGAGATGGAGTTTAAATTTAGGAGCAGCAGAGTGATTGGGCCAAAAAAACCCCAGAAAAAAACCAAACCAAAACAAAAATATTTTGAAGACTGCATTTGCCAGCACCAAAGTTTAGCAGTTTCAGAGCAACCTTTGTTGGTTGCTGTTCTGGGGCCAGCTCTGTCCCTGGTCATTTTTTTTCTTCTTGGTTAGTGCTCCGTGACTGATGAGGATCTCAGTAAAACACAAATTGATTTGCTTGGCTTTCATGGTCACCTCTGGACTGTAATTACTCAGGCAGGAAAAATTAATTAGTCCAGTGTGGGCCGACTGCTGCTCTCCAAGCACTGCTGAATCTTAATTGGAGAGCTCCAGAGAAAGGTGCTGATTCACACCATGGCACAGTGGGGTGGGGATTTTTCCAGGGACAGAGGGTGGAGGGGTGAATGGGGCTGAAGGTCAAGAGGAGATGTGTTGTCTGTTCCACCATCAGCAGCTGGACTTTCTTTCCTCTCCCCATCTGTGATAATGAGCCTGTTAAAGCCAATTTGCCTCTTTCAAACAACAGCTGAAGCAAGAGACTGTGGATTTGGTTATAAAATACCTGCACTGATCTTTCTGGAGAAGGCAAAGCTCACTAGGAAATAAAACAAAAACAGGAAAACTCGGTGGGAGCTGATCCCTGAGACACAGCAGTGATTGATCTCCTACCCCTTTCCATGATGATGCCATTTGTGAGGATGGTGTAGCACTGACATCTCTTAGAATCACAGAATCCCAGACTGGTTTGGGTGGGAAGGGACCTTAAAGTTCCCCTCATTCCACCCCTGCCATGGCCAGAGACACCTTCCACTGTCCCAGGTGCTCCTGTCCAGCCTGGCCTTGGACACTGCCAGGGATCCAGGGGCAGCCACAGCTGCTTTGGACAGTCTCTGCCAGGGCCTCATCACCCCCACAGGGAAGATTTCCTTCCCAAAATCCCATCTAACCCTGCCCTTTATCAGCATAAAGCCATTTCCTTCTGAATGGCTTTTGAGACTCCCTCTGCTGTGGCTGGGGCTGTGCAGAATGAGCTGCTGGCACAAACTCCCAAAGGTTCACCACAAGCTCATGGCAATGGGAATGGCTTTGCTGCTGCTGAATTATTTCCATTTTAGCATCTGTCTGCTCCTCTCTGTTCCACAACTGCTTGGTGCAATCTGATGCACAAGGTCCCTTTAGCTGTGCAGTGAAATACTGAAGGTGTTGGTTTGTGGAGGATCAAACAGTGAAACATTGCTCAGCCCTTACTTGAAAACTGGCGTGGGAGACTGCCTGAGAAAAAGATGGGGAAATGAAATTCAGCAAAGACAGTTTTCCAGACAGTTTTCAGTGATTACTGCAGCTTGGCTGGGAGCTTGCTTCACTTCCCTGGTGCTCCTACCCAACAGCAAACATCAGCACAGCGAGAGCCAAACAGGATTTTCTTGTAGCAGATCAGCCCTGCTCACAGATTTGCTAATTAAATGAAGTCTCGTTAGCAAAAAATCCTTTACTAAGCTCTAAATATTTCCATTCTGGGTTTTGTTTAGGAGGATCTGAGGCTTGCTGCACTAAATCTCCAGTGAGGACGTGGTGCACCCCTGCCTGGGTTCATGATCATGGCACAGAGCCTGGCATGTTGCTCATTAGTGCAGCAGACACCTACATCACCTTTACTGCTCCTGTTCACTCAGCAATTTATTGTCTCAGAAGCACAGTTTTATTGAGAAAAGATAGAAATCCTGTTTTTCTGGCCAGCTCCACATCTAATTTACTGCTCCCAGGCTGACTGCTCAGGCAGCAATAGGTAACAGGGCTGGTGTCCCTCTGCATTAAAGTAATTGCCAGGGGGGAGGAGGGGCTCACTCCTGGTTTGTCATTCACAACATTTCTGAACTCCAAATCATAATCCTTTTAATTCAGAGACCAAATCTACCCCTGGCTGCCCATTTGCAGTTTGAATCTCCCACCAAAGCCTTACATTTTCCAAATGAGAATTTATCTTCAGCTAACCAGTGTCACCATATCTTCTCCCTGTGCCCACTCCTTTTGAAGGTGGGGAAAAAAGCTTAAAATTCAGCAAAACCCTGAGAAGATGAGAAAAAGCACTGAAAAATGTAGGTGTGGTTTGATACACATCAATTCAACATGCTGTTCTTTCCAGGTAAAAAACAATATTCCAGAAAATATTGGGCAGGAAAAATGAAGCAACGCTGTAGAAGAGACCTGGGAAGCAGTAATGGGTCCTGAGGTGCATGAACACATTGCTGCTGGAAAAAAACACAGAGGGAAAAAGCATTTATATATCACAGAATCATGGAACCAGAGAATTCCACAGTGGTTTCGGTTGGAAAAGAATTTAAAATCCATCTCATTCCACCCCTGCCATGAGCAGGGACAACTGGGGTGGCTCCCAGCCCTGTCCAGCCTGGCCCTGGACAATTCCAGGGATCCAGGGGCAGCCACAGCTGCTCTGGGTAAATATTTCTCTGCCTTTCTTTCAGCGTGGCAGTGATCACTGTGCTGTGCTCAGAAAGGGCAGGATCACAGTGGGAATGACACTGCCAGTTAGAGAGCTGGGGGAGAGGGAGAGCAGTTGGATAGAGAATTACGAGGGGGGAAAAAGGATTTGAGATGTTTATCCAGAGGAAGAGCTGATTTACACAAATAGCCTTGGTTCCAAACCCATTATGGATAGGACAGAAACTGCTCAGTTTCATTTGCATAACAGGATTTAGGTCAGAGTCAGCAGGGAGATTGTGGAATATTTTGATGTAGAGATTAGATGAATATTTATCCAGGGAGATGAATGCACAGAGCTGGACCAGCAGGCTGTGGATCCCCACAAATTCCTGCTCTGATTCTGGGGCTCACGAGCCCTGGGGTGGCTCAGGTGCTCCCATGGATGTCTTGGTTTGGCTTTGCCTTTTGCCAGTGACCTCCAGCTTCATCCCTGAGCAAAGTCTGTCAGCCCTGCAGGACAATTTTTCGGGCAGGTTGATGTCACTTGGGCATCACCCACATAATAAAACTCTTCTCTTGTGGAGAGGGATCCACCCATATCTCATCTTACAGAGATGGGCCCCTTTTCTGTCTTATAATGATCCAGCTGGGTCACCAGATTGACCTCAGTTCTGCTCTGGTTCCATTGTTTGAGTGCCTGAAATTTTTATATGAAAAGGGCTTTTCATTCCAAATCATTTGTGCAGAATGAAACTATTTCTTGAAGAAAAATTCATTATCATTTAAACGCTCTGCTTTTCACAAACTTACTGGTATCTAAAATTGATATTTTAATCAAAGCATTGCTAAACATCTATCAAACTAATTTAAATAATTACTGCTTTGCTGTCTTTACAGTAGACACAATTTTCTGTAAGCAAATGCAAATGAGCAAAGAGTGAATATTTCAAAAATGGTTTTATTAGCCTTAGAAGAAATCTTCCTTATAATCTGATAGATTGTGTAGAACAAGGAGCATATGTTGGATCCAGTTAATGGAAAGTATTTCATAATCTTGATAAAGAGTAATTTTCCCATTTTTCCAGTTTCCCTCTATCTAAAGCATTTTTTACATTAAGGACTTGATAATGCCCTAACCACCCTGTGCCTCTTTCTAGTAGATAAAATGTCTCTCTATTATTGTGAGCATTTTCACTCAAACATTTGCTCCTGCTTCGTGACACCAAATGTGACTCAAGAGGGAAAAGCATTTTCTCCAGCTTGATGGGTTGAGCAGAGCAGCTCCTGTAGCAGTTTCACAGCCATGGTGAATTATAAAAGCTTCAGAAAATGCTCCAGTATCAAAAGGAACGGTTTTTATTCCATCTTTGCCAGCAGCTCCACCAGGAGCTCTGCTTCCCTGGTATCATGTGTGTCACAGAGGATGACTGAGCCACAGGACTGTGATTCATTAAAAAAGGCACTAATTGTTCCACACAATTAGGGGCAGAAGGATGGAGAGATGCAGAGGGTAGGGACAACCAAACCATCTGCACCCCACAAGGCACAGGGATTGCAGGATCTCTGCCAGCTTCCCTTCAGGAGGAACTCACAGCATCACAGGGTCATTAAGGTTGGAAAAAACCTCTAAGATCATCAAGCACTGCCAGCACCACCACAAAACCTGTCCCCAAGTGCCACCACACCCTTTGAGCACTTCCAGGGATGGTGACTCCAGAATGGCCCTAGGCAGCCTGTGCCAGTGCCTGACAGCCATTTTCAAAGAAAAAATGTTCCCTAATATTCGATATAAACCTCCCCTGGCACAGCTTGAGGCCATTTCATCTTATTCTGTCCCTCATTCCCTGGGAGCAGAGCCCGACCCCCTCCTGGCTGTCCCCTCCTGTCAGGGAGTTGTGCAGAGCCACAAGGTCCCCCTGATCCCCCTTTTCTCCAGGCTGAGCCCCTTTCCAGCTCCCTCAGCTGCTCCTGGTGCCCCAGACCCTTTCCCAGCTCCATTCCCTTCTCTGGACATGCTCCAGCCCCTCCATGTCTTTCCTGTCATGCGGAGCCCAGAACTGACCCAGGATTCGAGGCAGGGCTCCCCAGGGTGTTGTCCCCAGGGGACAATCACTGCCTGTCCCTGTCACACCAGGCTGGCACTGCCCAGGTGCTACTGGCCCCCTTGGCCAATGCTGTTATAATATTGTAGCCATGCAATGAGGACCATGCTGCGAGAACACCCAGGTGCTTCACTGACTGCCCTGAGCCCTCTGCAGCTGCTGAGGGAGTTGGGAGTTCTCTGTGACTGATCCCAACTCTGGGGCATGATGAACTGGCCCCTGGATATGAGGTGAATGCTGACTTGACAGCTGTGGTGCCCTTTATCCCTGAAATGGGAGGGTTCTGCTAATTCCAGTCCAAACTGGCTCATGATCCTCCTCCAGCCATCGCTGCAAACTCAGCTCTCAGTTGTGATACTTACACAGGATTTATGTTCTGTCTGCCACATGAGGAATTAGGAACACAAGGGACAGAACAACTCTTCTCTCCATGTGGAAGGGGGTGCAACAAGATGGGCTTGAAGGTCCCTCCAACCCAAACCATTCTGGGATTCTTTAACTGTACAAGAAGTCTCGAATGAGTTTCAGGGTTGGTTGGTCCACTGCTAAAAATAAAAAGCCATGTGCAACCTATAAATGCTTAAAACTTTTCCACCCTCCTTATGCCTGTGGTTCATGCATTTTTATTTCTTAACTCTTGGCCCCCTATTTTTCAGCAAGTATCAAAAAAGACAGCCTTGGTTGAGACACTCTAAGGACATGAGTCTGCTCTGTGCTCCTGGACGTCTCCTCACTCAAAAGGTGACCCATTTCAAAGAGTGACATCTGCCACTCTTGGTAGCACTTCCCAGTTTGGTGTCACATTCCAGTCATGAAGCTCAGACCTAATTTTTAGTCTTTGCTCACCATCCCATACTAAAGAGATTTCCCTTTGCCCTAAGAGGAGTTTTTTTTCCAGAGATCTCTCCCAGGAGACTTTCCCCCCATTTCCATGTCCTGTGGATTCAGAACTGAGCACCACCATTCCCTTCTGTGGTAAATGCCTCCTCAGTGGGAACACTTGCAGACTCCTTTTATCCACTTTCAGCTCCAGAGCCCAAATCCATGGCTAATTTATTAGGATCTCACAGAAAGTGAGAGGGATTTGGTTCATGTATGTCCTATGCATGGCAGCACTGATCCTACCAGGAAATGCTGCTAAATTATCCAGAAACAATTTAACTTTGTTAAATTATCTTGTGCTTCATACATTCTCCCTGCTCCCCTGGCTTTATCTGCTCTTGTTCCATAACTTTGATACACAGCTAAGAACCTACACTTGTCTGAACCATGCTTCACCCTCTTCTTGACAGAGGTGTTTTATCTCTTACCCCATTATGGGGATTATCCCTAATTTCCATAATCATTATCCATGGTCATCGCTCAGTCTGTTGTTCAGACACTGCTGATGCTGGTCCAGGTAGAAATCAGGGGTTTATTCTTCACTTGAACCAAGCCAAATTGTGGCTTCTCCTCAGATGACATTGTGACCCACCCTTATTTACCCTGGGATTCCTGTTAATGCCTTTGTTATCACCTTGGTGCTGCTGCTTTTCGTGGTAAATAAGATTTTCAGGCTTGGCAACAGGTAACTTCTGATCCATTTTTGTCTCAAGTGTTCAACTGTCCTAATTTTCTCTTGGCTTCCCTTAGTTTCTATGGCTTAAGTGCCATTTACTATTATTAATTTTAATTTCCTATGTGAGGTGGGGTTTTGGTCATTTTAACTTTCATTTTTAAGTCTGTAACCTCTCAGACATTCCACTTCTCATTGCTCTCTCTCCCTTTTGAATTTTGAATTTTAAGTACCTGTGCCTTCTCCGCTCACAGATCCCAGAGCTGCTTAGTCAGACTCAATAATTCATTTCCTTAGATTTCAAAGTTTGCCTTTCTAAGCTTCCAAACCTTCATTCTAGACCTACTTTTGCCCATTTTGAAAGTTAAAGTGAGAAAAGGCAGCTCAAGATCGCACTTTATTCAAATTTTACTGCATTTATAACCACACAGGAAAGAGGTTTAAAGCAGTGTTATACTTGACTTTTGCAAAGAAATCCATCACCTAAAATACCTGAGCCAATATTAGCAGTAATTACCTTTCAATCCATTTTTGAGACATTAAAGGCTCCCCTAATTCCCATCAATGCCCATGCATTTGATGACTTCAGGGGACTAATCATGATTGCTTTGGAGCTGGCAGTGCAGAGCAGGCTGTTGAGACTTTCTGTCCTGTCCAGCCTCCCCTGGCCCTGCTGTGCCCCTGCCATAGCTCAATATTTCATTTCCCCATTTTTTCTTGCTGACACATGGCACCACCTCCCTCCATCCTCTGCTTTCCAGCATCCCTGAGGTTCCCATTGCCTGTGAGCCTTCCATGGCTCTGTTCCAGCCTTTCACAGAATCACTGAATGAACCAGGTTGGAAAAGATCTTTGAGATCACCAACCCATGACCCAACACCTCCTCACCACCTAAACCATGCACTGAGTGCCACCTCCAGGTTTTTTCTGAACATGTCCAAGGCCAGGGACCCCACCTGGGCAGATGATTCCAGTGCCCAGTCACTCCTGCAGTGAGGAATTATTTCGTGTCACCGGCCACAATGCTGTGCCAGGATGACCCTGCTGAGAGGGTGGTTGGCTCAGAGAACCCCACTGTGGTCCCTTCCAAAGTGATCCTCTCTGGGGTCCAGAGCAGTGACTGCTGCAAGGTCCTGTGCAGGAGCAGCTCAAAGTGTCCTCAGAATTGAGTCTTACATTGTCACCAAGTGTCATTTTTATCAGTCATGGACTGTTGGGGTCACTTCTCAACATTGGCTTGTTGTGCTGCTCCTCAGCCCACACCATGGCCATCACCTGAGGGTCATTCTGCCCATTTATCCTCCCAGGAATCAGAGAATCCTACAAGCCATTAAATGGTTTGGGTTGGATTGGCCTTAAAGTCCATCCATTCCCAGCTCCTGCCAGGGGCAGGGACACCTTCCACTGTCCCAAGCTCGGACACTGCCAGGAGTCCAGGGGCAACCACAGCTTCTCTGGGCACCAGCAGGGCCTCATGGAGCATCAAGGAGGTCATGGAAGCTCATGGAACTGAAACAGCAGCTACTCATGGGATGAGCAGGAGACTGCTGTGAGGGTTTGGAACCTCATGGAACCAAGGCTGAAATGTGACACAGTGGGGCTTCATGGAGCAAAGGAGACCACATTGATGCTATGGAATCTCAAGGAATCAAAATGCTGAAGTGACACTTCCAGGGCTTTATGGATGCCAAACCACAGTGAGGTGTCTTGGCTTGCAGAGCAGGATGTAACCAAAGCATCCATTCCATCCCCAGCTGTTAACCCAGCTGGGCAGTGATCCTGATCTCCAGGGGATATCCTGTGTTCATGGGCCAGGTTAACCCAGCTGGGGCANGTGAGGGTTTGAAAGGCTCCAAATGGACACAGCAGGCACTCATGGATCCCTGGAGATGCTGGGAAGTTCTGCTCATCCAGGGAACCAAGGCTCTTCTGGGTCACAGGGGGGCCTTATGGAACCCAGGAGACGTGGAGAGGCCATGGGATCTCTTGGAACAAAGGCCCCAGTGTGGCACAGCACGGCCTCTTGGAACCCAGGAGAGCATTGTGAGGTTATGGAACCCCGTGGAGCCAGGGCTCTGAGGTGACTCTCACTGAACCAAAGACACCACAGTGAGGGCATGGAACCTCCAGGTACCTCCAGGGTGACGCCATGGGGCCTCACGGAGCTCAGGAGATCCTCCTGAGGTGCTGGAACCTCATGAAAGCCAGGCTCTCATCAGTGCCAGGGCCTCCCCACCCTCACAGGGAAGGCTTTCTCCCCAGTACCATGCCTAACTCTGCCCTCTGGCACTGGGAAGCCATTCCCCCTTATTCTGGAACTCCAGGCCCTTGGCCCAAGTCCCTCTCCTGCTCTGTGGGATCCCCTTTAGGCTCTGGAAGGGGCTCTAAAGTCTCCCTTCACTTCTCCACGCTGGACACCCCCAGCATTCCCAGCCTTTCCTCACAGGAGGGGTTTTCCATCTCTCCAAACATCCATCCTCTCTGAAAGACAACTTCTGTACCTTAAATTGCCATTGGCTTTAGAACATCATACAAAATTAAAGAATTTTATCTTTTCATACTCTTCTCGCTTGGATTTTCCTCAGCTTTCTAGCAAAGCTCTGAAATCCTGTGCCATCTTTTGCAATTTCATGGTCTGTTTTATTCTTATTTCTAGCGCAGAAGTCACCATGAATAGTGTCAAAGAACCAGAAACATGACCATGAAAATGATATTTTGATGTAAAATGGGTATAAGAAATGCTTTTCCAGTCAGAACTAGCAAAAAACAGATCTAAGCCCTAAAATGCCAGAATCATGGCCAAAGAATTAGCAGAATTGGCATTTTTTTCAGAGCTGGGATGTTGTCCAACCCCCCAGCTGGGTGGGCAGAGCACTGGAGACCTGGATGGTTTCAGCTCAAAGCCTGCACGACTGACAGCAAACTCTTCTTCCCTCTGTGCCTTTCTCCTCCCACCCCCTGTCTCCCTGTCTCTTTACATCCCTGTCTCTCACAGTGCTTTGGACGTGTCCATCAGCACCATCCCCGTGTGGTTCCAGGCTCCTCCAGGGCATCCCCACCCCACAAACACCGAGCAGTGCCCATGAGTGCAATTCCTACAGTCAGGCTGCTGCAGCCCTGCTTCATCAGCTGTGCCCTGACAAAAGGAACCTTTTCATCAGTCTGGTGTCTCAGCTGTGCCTTCCCTCACTGTCACTGGAGAGCTGACAAAGCCTCCTTCCTGCTGCTTGAATAAAAACACAGCACTGGGACTCCTGGTCTAGGGCAGCAGGGCAGGGTCTCACCAGGTCCCCTGGGGTCCATCCCTCGAGAGCAGAATGTCTCAAAATCTGCCATCTGTAGAAGGCTTTGTTCCCTCACCGCTGCTCCATTCTCTTGGTTCCCTCTCATCTGGAGCTTAGTTTGGTGTGGGTTTGGTTCTGCAATCTCCAGAGAGCACTGCAGGCAGTTATCAGTCTCTTTATCCTATTTAAAGTCCTCTTTATCATCTGATATTGGGATCGTTCTGGTATCAGTCACACTGAAAATGAAGTTCAGACATGTTGGAACCCAGAAACCTGGGAATTTTGAGCTTTCTGTGCTGTCTGGCTCTGACCCCCTGGAGAACACCAAGGCCTTGGAGAAGGCTTCTATATATGAGTGATGAAGTTAAAATCTCAGGTGTGTAGTTAAATAGAAGTGTGTGCTTTCACATGGTGAAGGGTTTGGAATTTGAGGTTTTTATACAGTAATAGGGATGGGACAAGATGGAGGATTTTGGGTGCTGTCTCAGTTCTCATCTTCCTTCTTCTTCATGATTTCAGGCAGTAGTTTCTGCTTGGACAGTCAGTGCTGCACTGAGGGTCACAGGGATTTGGTTATTGGTTAAAAGTATAAATAATATAGGTGTTAATTCTCTATTGACTGTTTGGCTTTAAGAGACTTTGTAGCAGCTGGATTTCTCTCCATTTTGCTCACTTTTAGCTGGTAGCTAGAAGTATTGCTGAACTTTCTGTACTTTAGATGAGATTTAATAAACAACCAAGCCCAAACATGAGAAAATTCATTTCCTTTGTGTGTTTTTAAATCCTGGCTCTGAGTGAAGGCAGGAGAGACTCAAGACAAACCACTAATGAATGGTGCAAACACCACCACCATTACACAGACATGACACTGACTGTATAAACACACTGCAAAGGGACAGGAGCAGCAGGTACTTCATGCAATCACATCAGCTTCTGGTTTCTCTAAATCCCTGTCCAGATTTCATCCTGCCAGGACCAGCAGGGAAGCAAACTCTGGCCAGGCACCAGCACAGGGGTTCAGTGAGGCTGTGGGATCTCTGTCACTGGGGGTGGCCAGAACACCACTGGAGCAGCAGGATGGCTCTTTAAAGACCTGCTCAGACTATGGGGTGACCACAACATCTCCATGGGTGCTTTCCAACCCAGGATCTGTAATTATTATATGGAATTAAAATAGATTGACCATTTGTCATTATTCCTCAAGAAACATCTGACAGCTGGGAATGGTTATTGCAGTGCTGACAACCCTCATGGAGAAGGCAGGGGCCTCATGTTTACACTATCTCTACTGAAACATTTCTCAGATATATCTGTCATTTCCCAGTTCTTCCCCTCTGAGGGTGGGGAGGTCCTGGCCAAGGCTACCCAGAGAAGCTGTGGCTGTTTCTGGATCCCTGGCAGTGCCCAAGGCCAGGCTGGACAGGGCTGGGAGCAACCTGGGACAGTGGAAGGTGTCCCTGTCCATGGCAGGGGTGGAATGGGATGAATTTTAAGGTCCCTTCAACCCAAACCGTTGTGAGATTCTTTTTTGTTGTCTTGGTTTTGTTGCATTTATTTCCCCAGGAACTCCAAAAGTTGCACAACCCCCACCTGGATGGGATACCTGAAATAATTCAGGCTCATTGAGTTATTTGCCATGAAAGATGCTGTGCTTCAACATCTCACCATCTTCAGGGAAGGTAAAAGGAAACACTCACACACCAGCTCCTCTTTGAATCCTCCTTTTCTCCATGAGTGACCAGAGTGCAGATAACCACACATCTTCTCTCTTCCCAGTATTCAGAATATTCTGTTTGCTTAGGTGAACCCACGAGAGACTGAAGTACCCTGGACATTTTTGTGTGTGTGTCTTTCAGCTTTTTTAATGTGTGAATTCATGGGCAGTCCTCATTCCCCAGAGCTCCAGAAGGGGACATCAAACTTCGTGACTGACAGGACTTTTCCTGTGCAGGGTCATTCCAGCCCAGAACAGCATCAGGTTGTTGGATCTGGCAGGCAGACTGAAAAAAAAAATCCTTCTTGTTCTTATAACTTTTCAGATAAAATCTCTGTGGTTCGTTGTTGGTTTTGATTTTAAGAGAAGTTTCTTTGGTTGTTTATGGAAAAGGGCCAAGGAAATTAATTTGGAAGTTATGGACAGTTCAGAGCCATGTTACAAAAAACAGTTGCATGTTTGGTATTTCTAATATGTAAATTCATGTTTTCCATTAACAATATAATTAACATTTATTTTAATATTTAATTAAAGACTATAAGAAACAACACTGACAAAAACCTTTTCTTACCTCTGCTCCTCTGGGGAGCAAACTTCCATTGCAGTTCTTTGATTTGTATCTTTTAATGAAATCAGTTATTATGACTCATTCCCCTCTCTCCTATACCTATTTATTTTCCTTATGTCTTTCATGAGGAACCTTATAAAAAGTATTTTCAAACTCCAAGGAAATGACACTCACTTGGGTCACCTTGCTCTCAGATTTTATTAACTTTTCCAGGTTAACAAGACGCACTTCTCCCTTCAGCAGGTTTGACCCAATCAAGCTACTCTGCATTTATCTAAATGCTGGATTATTTGATTCTTAATTAGACTGTTTCTCTGGGACTGCTGTTCCTGACACCAATGGGCAACTTTCTAATCTTCTTGGTAATTGCTGCTGGTTTGGATACAAGGGCTGATGCAAAGTCCACTGGAAAAGCAGCCTCAGGAACTACTTGTAAACCCGTGTGGAAATATCTTTTGCTCCTGGTTAACAGCTCCTTTCACAGCTCCATAGCTTTGGTTTTAATGGTTGAAAGTTCTTTCAAGGTCAGAATTCATCTTTTTGGAAAAAAAAAAAACAAAATTAAAAAAAAAATAAACAGGATAAGAGCAACAAAAAACCCCGAATCAACCAACAAAAAACCCACACACAAATACCTGAAATAATCAACACAGACCTCAAAAACCCCAGAAAGTTCTGTTTGCAAAGGACAATTACATTTTTTATTACTCCCCCTATGGACTGTGTGACTATTTTCCATGCTCCTCTTCCCTTCCCTCTCTCCAGTGCACTTTTTGTTTGCAGAATTCTCTTCCTTGTCCTACTTTTCCGAATGCACAGGGGATTTGGGACTGAATAGCCAAAGAAGGAGACCAAACCCCCTGCACATCCAACCAGTCAGGGGGTGGGACACAGCTCTGTGTGTGTGGTTTGCCCACCTGGCAGGTTTGCTCTCCTGTGCATTTGCTGTCTTCTGGAATTTGCAGAATCATGGAATCACTGAGGTTGGAAAAGCCCTCCAACATCAAGTCCATTGCCCCAGCAGTGCCATGGTCACCATTAAAGGTCCCCAAGTGCCACAGTCACAAATTTTTTGCACCCTCCCAGAGATGGTGACTCCACCACAGCCCTGGGCAGTCTGTGCCAGTACCTGGCCACTCTTTCCATGAAAATATTTTCCTGTTATCCAATCTGAACCTCCTCTGGCACAACTTGGGGTCCCTTCCTCTTGTCCTGCCCCTTGTTATCTGGGGTGGGTTCTCATCCTAACAAACGAGACAGGAGGAGCATGTTGAGAATCCAGATGTTCCATGAACCAAACAATACTTTCCCATTCCCCATTTCCACAATTTTATGCTTAAAGGTGTGGGCAAACAGTGAGAACATAAAAAAGAAGTAGCTGAAGGCATTATTTGCATAACTCACTGTGTGTGGAGCTGAGCAGAACCAGGCACAAGGGGCAGCAGGTGCAGCTGGAACAGCTCTGGACCTGCAGGTTTTGGGTTTTGGTTGCAAGTTCTGGTTTCTGGCTCAGTTCCAGGTATGGCACATTCCAAGCAGGATTTCCTGCCCAGAGGTGCTGTCCATGACAGGTTGCTCTGCTGGAGCAGGGCTCACCACTGCTCTGACAGGCTCAGATGTTGGGGCTCCTCTCATAATCTCCTGTAAGGAGAATTGCAGAGGGATGTTTGGTGGTGGTGGGAAAGGGTGGGGATCATAGGCTGACCAAGGAAGGGATCTGTGCACGAGAGGAGAGCACCACAGGAATGTTCAGAGAAGCTGGTGCTGCCCCATCCCTGGAAGTGCCCAAGGCCAGACTGGATCAAACAACTTTGGAGCAGCCTGGGACAGTGGAAGGTGTCCCTGCCCATGACAGGGGATGGAATGGGATGAGCTTTTCTGTCCCTTCCAACCCCAGCCAGTCTGGGATTCTGTGGCTCTGAGGAGGAGAAGAAATTAGGGAAGAAGACAGCCACTGGACTTGGAGCATAATTCCATCTTTCAGTGTGGAAATGGGGGATTGGAGTTCTGGCATCCACAGGGATGTGCTCCACATTTTGCACAAAGTGCTGCAGTGGCTTCCCTGGCTTTGGGCTGAGGCTTTGCACCGCCTACAATGGGCTGCAGAGACAATTCCTTTGTGGGGCAGGGAAAGGGAATGTGCTCCAGAAACCCAGCAAGGGCAGAGGGATTGTGCAGGAGTTCCCCACCTCCTTCTCTCATTAGATGGGGGCATTCATTATTCTCAATATGAAGAGTGTTTGGGGGAGGGAAGGGCTCCATGGCTGGAGCTGGGCTTTCTCCCAGACCCTCTCACACCTCATGCTGCTCTTTCACTTTAACTTCTGGATACTTCTCCTCTTTATGACTGTTTTGTATTTTACTGTCTTTGTGCCCACCACTGATTTTATTGCTCCTTGAGCATCTTTCTCCATTCCGTCTCCCCCTTCCCTGTGTTTTGCCTCCCTTCCCTGCCTGGCTCAGTGAAGTGACAGCCTGTCACCAGCCCCACAAAGTGCTGAGCTCCCAAGTGGCTGGGGCAGCTCTGGAGCAGAGCTGCAGACCAAGGGCAGACCCCCCATGGCTGACATTTGTAAACTGCTTGTGGCAGTTCCTCACTCCCCAGCCCCTGATGCTGCCAAGAGCAATCTCATCTCTCAGGCACCCATCCATTTCCTCTCTTCCCAGACCCTCAAGGGATCTGAATCCAACCCCCCCATCCTGCCCCATCTGTCTGTCCCACATTCCCCTTTCCTCGGGGCAGTAGCTCCTGCTGCTTGAGCCCCCAGCTCCCAGGGACTTGGGCTGAACTATTGGGAAAGAAAAGCTCTAAATAACAGGAGGAGGAGGATGATAGCTGACAATCTCTGAGAAAGAGACACTTAATGGAACAGAAAATGGATAAGGGGGTTTAAGGTCCTCAGTGAAAAATCCATGGCTGCAATCAATAGAGAGAAGAATTTTCTTGAGTACATTAGAAACCAAAATTCTGGTAATGACACAGATCCAATGTGAGGTGAGAATTTCTCAATAAGGATGAAAAAAAATGTGTGTTTGTGTGTGTGTGTTTGTATGGTACATATGTGTGTGCATGTTTTGTGCTGTATTCCAGGAAAAAGCAGCTTAAAGATCATTATGTCATTGATGAGATTATTGCTGGCAAAGAGGATTGTTTGTCTCTAATGGAGAGTTCTTAGAGAACTACTTTTGAATGAATAGCTTTGGTGGTAGAAACATTTCCTGCATGTATTATTACTGGAATGTTCATAACTTTAGATTTTGGCCAGGTTGGGTGGGGCTTGAAGCAACCTGGAGCAGGGGAAGGTGTCCCTGGAAGAGGATGAGGTTTGATGCCACTTCCAACCCAAATCAGTCTGAGATTCTATGATTTAAACCAAGCTGGAATTTTGAAGTTTAAATCTCCAATAAAAGCTGTGTAGGATTTTCTTCTGGACATCCTTGTGGTCAGCTCTGGAACCTGAGAACTGAAGCCAAGTTGGGTGTTAGAGCTCAGACCTGAGGTGGGTGAACCACTGGCTGGAGTGGTTAATTAATTAATTAATTTAATTACACACTGATGAGCAGACACAGGCAGAAAGGAGAAAATAACATTTGACAAAGTCTAGTGAAAACATTTTTTTATGTAGGCAGACTTACACCTGTGGTAAGAGGGAGTGGACACTGGTGTGCTGTGAGTGCCAAACTCCTGCCCAGCTGCTCACTCAGCAGGAGGGAGAAGGTTTGGAAGATCAGGAACAATAAAATTCCTAGGTTGAGATAAAGATGGAAGAGTTTTCACTAAATATCATAGAAATCATCCTAGAAACCATCCTAGAAACCATCCTAGGAATCATCATAGAAACCATCCTAGAAACCATCCTAGAAATCATGGAATGGTTTGGGTTCAAAGGGACCTCAAAGATGATCAAGGAGGGATGGTCCCCACTAGATCTGGTTACTCAGGGCCCCATTGTTGTAGACTAAACAGACTCAGCTTGGGGAAATTGTTTTAGTGCTAAATTATATATAAAAACATCAATATATATATATTTAATACATTTAAAATTATTGATTTAGGTAGTGGGAATCAGAAAGACAATTATTGACCCACAAAGGGCAATGTCCTTTCCCCCTCCTTTCTTTGGCTGACCTAACCCAGTCCTGTTGTGCCCCTGCTGTTGCCATCAGAGGTCACACCAAGCCCTTCCCTGCAGAGCAGGCAGGGCAGGACAGGGCTGCACTCAGGGTCTGGAGGCTCCTTTCTCTCTCCTTCTCTTCCTCCACAGGCTGTGCTTCCTGCCAGGAGCCTCCATCTGCTCCAGGCAGGTCCTGCAGGACTGCAGGGAGCCCCTGCTGTCCCATGGAGCTCTCTCCATCCAAACCTCCCCACAAACACCTGCTCAAAGGGGCTCTGTCTTCTGAAACAGCAAGCTGGGGTCCAAGTGGGAAAAGAGCTTTCTTTTTATGTTTCTGCAATGCTGTTTTGAGGGCACAGAGAAACAAAAAGGTTCTCATGGGTTCATTTGCTTTGGCCCAATTTGCAAATTATCCTGAGTCCAGCCTAAATCTGTTTTGATTTCCTGGCACTAGAACCATCCATCAATGCAGACAGGTCTTGTCCACTGTTATTAATGTTCAACTCCTTCCTCCTCCACACGCTCATCCCTCATCGTGACAATGTTCTTCTGGCTAAATTCATGATGGACTCCTGCTCTGTGGTGGGCAGCACTTCCCAACCTGATGGAATTTGCAGTGCTGAGCTGGGGGTCCTGCACACTCTGGAGTGGAAATGGAAGGAGCAGGCTCAGAGAGCAGGGCTGGGGACAAAGATGATGCTGAGCACGGGGATGGTCCCAGCTCTGCCCTGGAGATGACAATGACACAGGTTGTGTGGAGTTTCTTCCACATGATTTCACGTGTCTTTCCAAGAGCAGCACTTAAGCAACTTGTGAAATTGGGATTTGGAGCATGAAACTTATTCCTATGTTTAGACCTCTGTCTTCTTATAAAACACGTACAGCTGTGCTGTATCCTGCAATGAGAGCACCTGCTCAGAGACAGAGGGCAAATCTGACATCCCTGCTGGGATCTGCAGTGATCACTGCAATTATTTGGGCAAGGGAGAACAGAAGTAGCTGTCCCCACCACCCTCCCTCTCAGTGAGCATGTGAAACTGGAGAAGGAGCATCAATACACTGAGTGTGTGTTTTGAAACTGAGCATAAAATCCACAGGTTATGGAACAAGCAGGTGGGAAATCTCTCTAGCACCTGCTGGAAAAAAAACACCAAAACTGTGCCTTGAGGTTCTGCTCTGACTGTTTAGGTGTTTTACATCTGACATTTACTGGGTAAGGAATAAAAAAACACAACATCCAAAGGGCAGAGACTTAACAAGAGCTCTCTGGGGTGAGCTCAGCTCAGTTCTGTGCTGTAGGGTGAGAGCAAGACCCGTTGTGCATTGCCAGATCTGTGCCCAGCAGCACCAGCTCCCAGTTTGGTCCAGGGAGGCTGAGAAGGGAGGATGTGCTGTGGGATCTCTGTGTGGCTGCTCTCTTGTGCAGGGCTGGGCTCTGCTGCAGCTCAGGGAGGCTCTGGACTTTGTGCAGTGAATGAAACCAGAGCTTCAGGGAACCAGCACCTGAACCCTCCAGGAGTGGAGGAGAGACATAAACATGGTAAATATCATTTATTAAATATAATTCAGCTCTTAGAGAATGTCCAAAGAAGGCCACAAGGATGGGGAGGGGCAGGAGAAGCTTTGTAAGGAGCAGCTGGGGTTTGTCCAGCTCAGAGGAGAGACAGACACTCTGCTCTGGGACAGGGACAGCACCCAGGAGTGGCTGGAGCTGTGTCAGGGAGGTTTAGGTTGGATTTTGGGAAAGGTTCTTTCCCCATGGAGTGCTGGCACTGCCAGGGAATGGGCACAGCCCCGAGGCTGCCAGAGCTCCAGGAGGGTTTGGGTAGGGTGGGATTGTTGGGGTGTCTGTGCAGGGCCAGGAGTTGGACTCAATGATCCCAGTGGATTCCATCCATTTCAGGACATTCCACAATTCTATCAGCTCCTGTTAACAGCAGAAAATGCCTCTGCTCAGCTCTTTTCAGGAAGGTTTATCCTAAAGGTTAATCTTGAGCAAGGTCATGGCATGAATGTAAAGCAGGACCTTGTGGTTTGGATCTCTCTGCTGGCTTTTGAACTTCCCTACCTCCCTGCATGCCACAGTGTGGAATAGCAGTGGAAATCACCAGCTTTTATGTGGAAGGAGGTAAACTGAGAATACCTCTGCCCAGAAACAAACACAGTCAGAGTCAGCAGCCCCAGGCCCAGCTCCACTTCCAGATCAAAGCCCAGCTCCAGCCCCAGCCCCAGACATAGTTCCAGTCCCAGTCCCAGTCCCAGCCCCAGTCCCAGTCCCAGTCCCAGTCCCAGTCCCAGTCCCAGTCCCAGTCCCAGCCCCAGCCCCAGTCTCAGTCCCAGTCCCAGTCCCAGTCCCAGTCCCAGCCCCAGTCCCAGTCCCAGTCCCAGCAGTCCCAGTCCCAGCAGTCCCAGCAGTCCCAGCCCCAGTCCCAGTCCCAGCAGTCCCAGTCCCAGTCCCAGCCCTGGCTCTCTCTGCTCCACCCTGGGTTGCTTCAAAGGCTCCTCAGAGGCGCTGCCTCAGCGCTGTGACTTTATGAATGTGACACATCACTCAATATCCTCAACCAAAGCCTCTCTGTTGCCATGGCGACTTCATCCTTAGCCCAATTCCTGGGGCTCCTCAGGACTCTTTGATATTCACCTTGACACCTTGGCAGAGACCTTGGGGAAGCACATGGAGTGTGAGATCCCCTCCTGCTCCTGGGCCGAGGTGATTGCTCCCCAGCCATGCCCATGGTCCCAGGGCAAGGAGGGGCTCCCACCCCAGCACCCATCCATGCCCCTTCCCCTGTCACTCCATGGCTGATGAACTGCAAAGCCCAGCCTGAGAAGAGCCCTCTCAGAGTGT
The DNA here is from genome assembly GCA_013397375.1 of Toxostoma redivivum. Taxonomy (NCBI): domain Eukaryota; kingdom Metazoa; phylum Chordata; class Aves; order Passeriformes; family Mimidae; genus Toxostoma; species Toxostoma redivivum. The sequence goes on from VXBI01012882.1 coordinate 73,252, forward strand.
CCTCTCTAATCAGAAATGCTGAATTCTCAGAGCTCTGCTCAGGCTCCTGCTGGAATATTGACCCCAGCCAACATGAGTTCCCTCTGTCCTAAGCCCTGCATGTGACTTGCTCTCCTTACTTTGAGCATTCCTTCTTTCTTGTTCAATTATTCTTTTTTCCTCATTTCCTGGGCTAGGCATTAAGATTTCTGGTTCTCCATCCTTCCCAGGGAATTCTTCTGGTAACTTTTCCTTGCAGGTTCCTTCACTCTGCTCCTGTGTGTCTCCATTGGCTGACACACTGCCCACACTGTCCCAGCTCCCTAATTCCTGACAGTTATGGACTGGCAATTCCATACACTGCTGCTGGATCCTGTCCTGGCTCCTTACACCCATCACAGAATGATCATGGGGAGTCATAAGGGTGAAAAAAAGAACTTTAATAACAGGCAAGACACTCAGGCAAACTGTGGCTGTCCTGTGCAGGGCCAAAATCTGGACTTGATGATCCTTGTGAGTTCCCTTCCAGCTCAGGATATTCCAAATGTGATAATTTGGGTTTCCCCAATGCTGTGCCCCCACTGGAGATTTCCAGAGATCTGTTTCAAAATCCAGTCCCAGAGTGAGTGAGAGCCAGAGCTTTGCTGTAAGGCAGAGATACTCTGGAAGGAGGAAGATTTTGTGTTTCTAGGAATGTCTTTTCTTAGTGATGGCCCTGGCAGTGCTGGGATAATGGTTGGGTTCAATAGTCTGAGAGGGCTTTTCCCACCTCAAAGAAGCTGTGTTTCTGTGAAAGATCTCATCCTATTTCCTGTTTCCTCTTCATTTGGATGAGAGATTGCCATAAAAAGGCTCTAAACCACATGGAATCTACAGTAGGGTCAGGAAGCTGCAGAAGGGGGACTTAGGTTGGATATTGGAGAAAATTTCATCACACAAAGGGTCAGGCACTAGCACAGGGCAGTGGGGAAGTGTCAACAACGTGTGGGTGTGGCACTTGGGGACATCATCTGGTGATGGGGGAATGGTTGGACTCTGTGATCTTAAAGGACTTTTCCAACTTTAACGATTCCACGACGATTCTGTAAAAGACAGAGGAGTTTCTTCTTCCCAGGTTTGGAGCTGATGACAAACATTGATGCCAAACAAGATTTTTGATTATGCCTTGTTTGGATACCTGGAGTGCTGTGTGCCCAGCAGCCACCCCTTGTTACCTCCTGGATCACAAGGATGTTATCCCACTTGTTCCAGCAAATTGGGAAACTGAGGCACATGGCACATGAATAGCACAAAACAGAGCTGTGCTGTCCACACTGCTGTGGGGGACCTGGATCAGGCTGGGGGGCATGGATGGAGGGCAGGGGGTGTTTGGTGATTCCTGGATTGGGGACCATGGATGGAGGGCAGGGGGTGTTTGGTGATTCCTGGGTTGGGGCTCATGGATGAAGGGGCG
>VXBI01012882.1:74728-95241 GCA_013397375.1 Toxostoma redivivum
CCTGGATTGGGGAGCATGGATGGAAGGCAGGGGGTGTTTGGTGATTCCTGGACTGGGGATCATGGATGGAGGGCAGGGGGTGTTTGGTGGTTCCTGGACTGGGGATCATGGATGGAGGGCAGGGGGGGTTTGGTGGTTCCCAGGTTGGGGACCATTGATGGAGGGCAGGGGGTGTTTGGTGATTCCCAGGTGCTCCCTCATGCTCTGGGCTGGTGCTGGGAGAGGAACAATTTAAGCTCAGCATCGAGGAGATGGGGATGCCCTGAGCTGGCCTCACAGCCAGTCCCTCAGTGTCCTCCTGTGATGTTTGGGCTTCTGCAAAGACTTGCAGTTTGCTGAGAAATAATCAAGGAAAGCTTTTTGATAGGAAATGCTGTTTGAGCAAAAGAATGCCCTGCTTTTGATGGTGCTCTCCCCAGGAAGGTGTCCGAGGGCAGGAGAGCCTCCTCTGCTCTGTGCTGTGTCTCTGCAGCAGCGGGGGTGGCCAGGCTGTTTTCCAGCTCTGGAGAAGGGAATTTACATGAGCTCCCCTCCACCCTCCCGTCCTGCTGCCAGCCCACTGCTGTTTCCTGTGCTTTCTGCCTCTGAAAGCTTTCCAGCCATGCTGGATTTTACTCACATTTCACCATCCCAGGACTGTGCTGCTGTGTCCCCCTGCACTGTGAATTCTGCCAGCAAAGCACAGACAGGGAGCCCTGCTCCAGCCCATCAGGACACTCTCCTTGGTGCTGGGACACTGTCCTGGGACAGGGCAGCTCTGCATCTGGGCATCACACACAGCTTTTTGGTGCTCTTTCACATATTCTCCCCACTGGGCTTTTCTACAAGGCCCTGGGTGTTGTCTCCACCTCCAGCTCAGTTTAAGTGAGGCACAGAGCCAAGCCCTGGCACTGGAGAGCTCCTGCTTCAGGAGCATGTCTTAAATGCAGGCAGACAAGGATTTAAGCCATCTTAGTGCTTACAACTGGCAGGTTGTGCCACCCCCACATTCCCCGTGAGGCTCCTGTGACTCCCATCCCACACAACTCACTTTCCTGGATCACAGAAACATAGAATGGAACGGTTTGCACTGGAAGGGACCTTACAGCTCATTTTGTTCTAAGCCTCTGCCATGGGCAGGGACACTTTCCACTGTCCCAGGCTGCTCCCAGCCCTGTCCAGCCTGGCCTTGGACATTGCCAGGGATCCAGGGACAGCCACAGCTGCTCTGGGCACCCTGTGCCAGGGCCTGCCCACCCTCACAGCCAGGAATTCCTTCCCAATATCCCATCCAGCCCTGCCCTCTAGCAGTGGGAAGCCATTCCTCCTTGTCCTATTAACACATGCCCTTGTCCCAAGTCCCTCTCCATGTCTCTTGTTCCTTTGCAGACCCTGAGGACAGGAAGGTGCCTGTCCTTGCTCCAGGCTGTGCATGGCAGCAAGGACATGGGGCTGGACCACGGCACGGAGCCTCTGCAGGGATCAGCCCGGGAAATCCCTTTGCTGACAATTGTGTGGGCTCTAAACTGCACCCACAGGGTGGGAATGGCACAGTGGGGCCACAGCAGCCAAGGCAGGATGGGGAAATCAGGGCTTGGCTTCTGCCCTGGAGAGGGAAGGTCTGGGTGGGCTGGGACATTCCTGCCAAACCCTTCTCTAGTTCTTCACTCCTTTTGAAATACTTTGTGTGCCTCTCAGAACATTTGATCTCCTCTGATACCAGCAGGTTATCACAGACATGTGGGGTTTGGGGTGGGTATTGAGCAGGGAGAGAAGCAGGCTGTGAGCACTGAGGTGTCTCTGCTGCCAGGACAGGTTTGGGCTGGGATGAGATGTGAGGTTGGAATTTGCTGTCCCAGGGCTTGGTCCCCAGCCAAGACAAGTTTTGAGCAATTGCTCAAGGGCATATTTGAGAGAACAGAGCCAGTCTGGATTCAGAGCAGAGCCAGAGGCCGTGTCCCTGCATGTGGGAGCACCAGGATGCTGGAGGCAGTTTGTGATGAGCAGAGGGGATGATAACATCCCCCCAGCCTCTGAAATTTTGTGGACACTGTTCTGCTCTCACACCACATCCAGCAATGCCTCACAACCTCAGAGATATCTGATTGTAAACCCAGACCCTTCAGACAGACTCTGAGTATCCCCAGCCCTGAGCTCCCAGCAGCTGCTTGCTGTGTGCAGACACAAGAACTGACCCAGGATGTCACAGGAACACAGAATATTCTTGTCATCCCCCCTTTCCACCTTTGCTTTCAGTGCATCTGCTCCCTCTTTGGCATGGCTGTTGGAACCATGGATGTTCTTCCCAGCATGGCCTCTCCTGGCTGGGAAAAGGGTCAGGCCAAGCTGTGGTGTGCAGACACAACTCGGGGTGTCCCTGCATGATGTGACAATTCCTACAGGCACAGGAACCCTGGCAGGAGTGCTGGGAGAGTTCAGGAGAGGAATGCAAACAGCACATCTTGTAGGAAATAGGGAATCCTGTCCCCAGAGGGGGATCACCTGGAGCCTTCCTTTGGCTGAACTTGTTGAGAAATGACCAGGACTGGTGCAATCCTTGCACTCCTGGCAGCCTGGGGCTGTGCACCTGCAGTGAAACAGCAGCTCTGGAGCAGTGCTGGGTCACACTGCAGCCAGGCACACTCAGCTGATAGATGGGGCTGAGCCAGCTGTGAGCAAGATCTGAGAAGGTGAATCTGCAGGGGCTGAGGAGTACAGTGTGCCCTAAACCTTGGCTTTGACTTTCTTGGAGTCACAGAAAGGTGGAAAAACCCTCTGGGGATCTTTAACATCCTGATCTGTCCCCAGGGCTGACTTCAAAGTCAAAGCAGGGAGCCCAGAGCAGCTGTGGCTGCCCCATCCCTGGAAGTGTCCAAGGCCAGGCTGGACAGGGCTTGGAGCAGCTTTTGTGTAGGGGATGCCATGGCAAGTGGGTTGGAACTGCAAAAAAGGTCCCTTCCAGGCCAGGCCTTTCTCTGATTCTGTGATTTCTCATTACCTTGTCCAGTCCAGTTTTGAAAGCTCCCAGGGCCAGAGATTTTTTGATCAAACCTTTGCCACAGACCTTCCCCAGGCAGGCCAAGCAGCCCCAGGACCCTCCCACACCCCACACTCAGTACTTTGGGATGTTTCAGTGACCCTCCACTGGACTTTGCAGGCTTTTCTGACCTCCCCAGAGCATCCAGAATTCTCCAGGTGCAGCCCCAGGAATGCTGACACAGCTGGGGCTGTGCTGCCCTTTGGGGATAAAATCATAAATCCATTTTTGTGATGTGCATTGGTGCAGGTGAGGATACCTGTCCAGCCCAGCAGCATTCTCAGTGCATCTCCCACCCAGGACTGACACTCAGGGACTGGAGAACATCACCCAGAAGCAAAATAATGATCTGAAGGAGATGAGATCACACTGTAAATATTTTGGGGGACTCAGACTGCCTGGAGAGCAGATGTTTTAAGCAATTGGATGGTAGTGGTGCAAGGAAAGATAGAGGTGGATTTACAGACTAAGTTTAGACTGAAAACTTGAGGTGGTGAAACATGCAGTGGCAGTAACAGCCTAGAGAAAACCTCCAATTTCATGGCAGGAGGGAGAAAAATTCTGAGAAAGTTAAAAAAATGATGGCAAATTCCAAAGAGATCTGCCTGGATAGCCTGAAGAATTCGGGCAGGGTTGTCATGGGTGAGTGGGAGCTGGCAGGATTTATGGACAGACACCCAGATGATTTAACAGAACCCAATGTGCCCCAATTAGCCCAAATTACTCACACCTTTCACAGCAGAAGCATGAGCCCCTGGATCATTTGGCCTTCTTGGAGCATCATGTTCCTGTGGGCTCAAGGGACCCAGCACAAACATCTGGGAATTTGGGGTTTAAGTTTCCTCTGATCCTGTAAAGTGGGAGTTCAAGGCAAGAAAAATGAAAGGGATATTCCATGGGTCAGTGGGGTGATTCTGGCCAGTTCCCCAGCTGAAATTTGTAGATTCAAACTGGGGGCAAATAGGAGAAGAATGAGAAAATCAAAGGCACATCTCCAAAGCTACATGAAAAAAATACATATAAAAGGAAAGCATTTCATCCATCTGCTTGCATTTTCCTTGGTGCTTCTTTTCCAGTGCTTTGATAAGCAAGACTCTTAAAGAAACACTATGGAAGAAATTTCCTGCCCCCAACAACCACTTTTCCTTATCAATTCCCCCCAAATGAAAAGATTATTTAAAAAAAAATAATAGAGAAAGAAAGGAAAGAAAGGAGAAAAGCTGCAAAGGTTTCTGTAATTTAACAAGACCATTGTGGGATATATGAAAGAAACTGAGGAACCCACGGGCTGACTTTGATGTGGAGCCTTTGAAAACCTGAGCAGGGAGAAACAGCCCTGACCCAGGAATGTCTGATGAAAGGGGGAGCAGGACTTGTCACTCCAGAGCCAGGACTCTGCTGGAATCCCAGGAGGTGCCAGCTCCAAACCTGGCTTTGCTGTGCAGTCCCAGGGCTCCATCCCAGGGACAGAGGATGGTGACAAGAGCTGCTGGGTGTGTGGGGGTGAATGCTGGGCTTTGCACCACTCATTAGTGGTTTGTCATCAGTCTCATCTGATTTCCCTCTGAGCCAGGATTGTTAGAAAGGTGATTGANAAAGCTCCAAAACTCCAGATTCTTGGGATCCAACAGGTGTGGACACACTGCTGGAGGCCCAGGAAAATGACAGCCAGGAAAATCATTCCCAGGCTGAAGTGTCTCCTGGTTCTCTCAGGTCCTTCCCCAAGCTGATAACATGCTCAGCTCCAGCAAGGAGTTTTTCCCAGGATGATAGTTTTGTCAAAATTCAATGGAATAATAACATAGATTAACACCTGGTGCTGACTGTGGGACCCATCCTGGCTGTCCCAGAGGTGTTTTCCCAATTATGCAATGAGCTATAAATATGAACTGTGCTCTCAATAAATGCCTTCTCTCCCTGTGGCTGTGGGAAGGGGCATTAACCCTTTAGATGCAGCAGAAATAAGACACAGCTACAAGGTCCCTCTCAGGGTAGGAAAGTGTCCTGATTTACAATGCAGAAATGTGTATTCTATCCCCATCTGTTGGAATGGGAGGGATGGTGATCCTGAGCTCTGTGGGAGATCTCTCCTGTCCATGGCCATGCAGTACCAGGCCATGGCTGATCCAATTCCATCATCCCATGGGGAGATGCTCCACCCAGGGGGAGGAGCCGAGCATTTCCTACCCGGATCCAAGCTGGGATTGGGAACACCAGAGCAGCCTTTTCCCACTGGATCCCAGAGGAAAACCAGAGCCTTGCACATCATCCCTGGGCCTGGGGAGGAAAACTGCCCCTTCTCCAGGAGCACTGCTGCAGCAGAGCCACATCTGTCACTGCAGGATTGCAGCCACCATGGAATGGCACTGCCCCAACCCCTGACTGACTGACAGGGGTCAGGCTGTATTCTCACTCTGGCAGTGGTTTTATTTTGTATTTTTGCATGTATTTCATTTTCTCTCTTTTTTTCCTGTTAAAATTGTATTACTGACTTGGAGTCCCTCACTGGTTTTGCTTTCAAACCAGTACAGAAAGAGAGACAACTTTATTCAGAAACACACTTGCTTGGGTACAGTGTCCCACAGCTCCAAAACAGGATAAAGCTGATGGTGCAGAGAGATGACTCCTCTTCCCCAGGCCTGGTCACACACCGAGACAGGTGTTAATCAATGGTGTTAATTCCATTCTGTTTTGACCAAGTTATCATCCTGGGAGAAAATCTCCCTAACTGAGCATGCTGGGAATGGAGCTGAGAGAGCAGGAGAAGCTCATCCTGAGAGTGATTTTCCAGGCTGGAGTTTTCCTAGCTCTCTGACAGTGCCCACATTTCCCCAGGGAGGTCTGTGTTGCTGTCACTGCTTTCTCTAGCTGGGGTCACCTCCCCTCCTCCTGCACCCTGGGCAGGCAGCAGGGTGGGGTCCAGGTGGGCACAGGGGAATGAGGCACCTGCAGGGCTGGGCTGGGCTGCAGAGCAGGGGGAATGAGTAAAGGATTCTAAACCCCCCACACCAGGTCACACAACAAAGTGTCCAAACATCCCTCAGAGAAGGACTGGAGCTCCAGCTCACTCTGCTGGAGCTGGACTGGAAGGAGATGTTTTATTTCTAGTCTCCCCTGAGAAGTCTAATTTTCAGATGAGTGATGTGTATAGACAAGACGTCNAATGCATTGTTATTTATTTACATATTATTTCTATATTATTTTTACCCAATGGAGTTTTGAACCTAAGAAGACTTGCAGCACAAAGGCACCCTGTGCTGTTGAGTTCTGCAGCTGGATCAGCCCCGTGGGCCACTCAGGGCTGCTGGTGAGCCCCAGCCAGCACATCTGTGCACAGGGCTGGGCTGGCAGCAGAAAATCCCAGAATCTCAGCAGGGTTGGGGCAGGGAGGAATCTCTGGAGGCCATTGGGATCTCTGGAGGTTGTTTAGTCCCATGTCCCCTGCTAAAGAAGGGCTGCCTAGCTGGCCAGCATTTCCACTGGCCATTTCCAGGTGACTTTGGTTATCTCCAAGGACAGAGATTCCACAGCTTCCCTGGGCAGCCTGTTCAGTGCAAAGTGCCAGGTCCTTGTCATTGGCAGGGAAAAATCCAGGGTGGGAACACCAGGTGTGCCCAGGTGCAGCTCTGAGCTGTGTGCAGGGGGCTTTAATCCCAGGGATGGGATTGAAGGGTTAGACTGGAGCTGTGTCATACAGGGCTGAGGGGAATCCCAGGAATACAAAATCACAGCTCCAGGAGTCAGTGTGTGCCACCAGGACCAGAGCTTCCACCTCACTGCCCAAAGCCATCAGCTGTGGCTTTGGTATCCATTATCCAGGGAGATGGGGATGAGTGGGAACACCAGTGGGATAAAAACATGGCAGCAGGACATCCCCAGGAGCCCCAGCCCAATGCCAGGGAAGTTCAAAAGTTCAGCAGCATGGCTGACAGGGAAACGTNGTCCTGCAAGGAACACTCCAGATGGGCACACAACTCCCACCAAGACCAGAGTGGAGGCCTTGGGCAGGATGCAAGAACAGAATAAAACTGCTTTAAACCTTCTCTCAGCATCTGCAGCTTATGCATATNCCCAGCCAGCACATCTGTGCACAGGGCTGGGCTGGCAGCAGAAAATCCCAGAATCTCAGCAGGGTTGGGGCAGGGAGGAATCTCTGGAGGCCATTGGGATCTCTGGAGGTTGTTTAGTCCCATGTCCCCTGCTAAAGAAGGGCTGCCTAGCTGGCCAGCATTTCCACTGGCCATTTCCAGGTGACTTTGGTTATCTCCAAGGACAGAGATTCCACAGCTTCCCTGGGCAGCCTGTTCAGTGCAAAGTGCCAGGTCCTTGTCATTGGCAGGGAAAAATCCAGGGTGGGAACACCAGGTGTGCCCAGGTGCAGCTCTGAGCTGTGTGCAGGGGGCTTTAATCCCAGGGATGGGATTGAAGGGTTAGACTGGAGCTGTGTCATACAGGGCTGAGGGGAATCCCAGGAATACAAAATCACAGCTCCAGGAGTCAGTGTGTGCCACCAGGACCAGAGCTTCCACCTCACTGCCCAAAGCCATCAGCTGTGGCTTTGGTATCCATTATCCAGGGAGATGGGGATGAGTGGGAACACCAGTGGGATAAAAACATGGCAGCAGGACATCCCCAGGAGCCCCAGCCCAATGCCAGGGAAGTTCAAAAGTTCAGCAGCATGGCTGACAGGGAAACGTGTTGGAAAATAAAGACCTTAATTACAGTGACCATGTGTGACCCTGCCTTTGCTGGGGATTGGTGACTGAAGTGCCACTCAGGCAGGGGCTGGAGCCTGTGCCAGCAGCCCTGGCAGCAGGGACAGAGCAGCAGCACTGAGGACCAGGCTGCAGGGCAGCAGGGCACAGTCTCTAAAAACCTCTGCTCTGTCCTTTGGGGATGAAAATTCCCCAGGCTGCAGGTCTGTCTCCAGGGGAAGAGCTGGAGTAGCAGGGGCTCTGCATGAAAATGTGTCAGGGAAACACAGGGATAGAAGATTTCCCTGGCAGAGCATGAGCAGGAAGCCACAGGGGAAATTTGTTGAGATAAGTGCCTGATTTTCAGGTACTTACACAGAATTTCTGTGGTGCCTCTAGCAGTGACTTCAACTTACAGTTTGATTCTGTGAGAGACAGCAAGGCTAGAAATAACATATTCATAGAAATATAGAATGGTTTGGCTTGGAAGGGACCTTAACCCCATCCAGGGATGGGCAGGGACACCTTCCACCATCCCAGGCTGCTCCAAGCCCCTTCCAGCCTGGCCTTGGACACTTCCAGGGATGGGCAGGGACACCTTCCACCATCCCAGGCTGCTCCAAGCCCCTTCCAGCCTGGCCTTGGACACTTCCAGGGATGGGGCAGCCACAGCTGCTCTGGGAAAATCCTTGTAAAAGTAAAACCAAAGGAATCAGCAGTGCCAGTGCAGTGTTTTCCTGAATGAACAATCAGTTCTGGGAAGGACCAGCCAGGCAGAGCCATGAAAGGACCCCAGGGTGCTCTGATGGCTCAGCACTCACAAAAAGCTCCAGTAAACATTAATATTGATTACCAATTTACAAACCACCAAAGGACATGGGTTGAGACCCAGTGCTGGCAAAATCTCTGCTTCTCACTCGTGTTCCCCAGCCCTCACCCCAGACCTCAGCAGCACCTGGATGTGCTGGGCAGCTCCAGGCTCTGTGAATTATTTGTGAGGCACCTTCCACATCTTCTGAGTCCCTTACTTTATTTATTTTTATAAATAAATTAACTCCTTGCAGCTCTGAGGCACCCAACAGCAAATCCTCCCCCTTTCCCACATTGTCTAGGGTTTGCTAAACCAGCACAAAACTTTATTTCCTTAACAAATGATTTTGTATGATCTAAGGTGCCCTGGGCACCCTGTGCCAGGGTGAAATTCACCTGTCACAAGAAGAAAACCCACTATTATGTCACCTCCTGTCTGCAGCATGCAATTTATTCAGCAAATTGATCTCCTTTTGTCTTAGGCTGCTGCTTGCCAACGTGCCTTTGGAGCTGGTTTCCTATGGGAAATGGCTTGATGAGTTTGTTAGGAGAACAGTTTCCTCTGCTGAGTGAGCTGATTCCTGTCTAAATCTTTTCCCTTGACTGAGACAGATTTTATTAAGCCATAAGGCCCTTCTGAGCTCTGTGATGAATATTAGAATTTGTGCAAGGCAGGAAGGGGTGGGAGGGACTGGATTCAAGACACACAGTGGGGTCTGGGGGAATATTCAGGGTTAAATAGAGGTTTAAAGGGCCTGTGCACGAGGTAGGGGATTTTGAAGTTCCGTGCAAACACAAAGCAGCTGGACAATGAGCAGGAAGGTCAGGAGGAGCAGCAGCACTCACAGAAGTGGAGGCTCCAGCCCCTCTACTGCCATTAGTGGTGCTGTTAAAATTCCCCCAGATTCCCAGCTGACCCAAAGCCCTCATCGATTGACTCCAAAAGTAATTGAGAGCACATCAAAATGTTCCTGAGCAGCTTTTCTGGGCTGCCTGGGTAACAAATGGCCTGTACACGAGCAATCAGCTGGCCCTGTGGGGCATTTGGGTGAGCCCAGGTGTGGATGGATGCAGTTCCCTACTCAGCACCGATCTCTTTATTGCAGTAAACAGGAATTATTTGTCTCCCCTGCTCCCTGGTGCTGAGCTCTGGCTGGCAGCACTGATGGCTGGGTGAGATATTTACCTGTTCCCAATTGCAGGTCATTGTTCTGAGCCTCCTGCTCTTCGGGAACAGCTGAATTTTGATCTGTTAACCATCCTCAAGGGATTTGTTCTCCCGTGGTCTCACAGTGGTTGTGAGCAGTAGGATGGCTCACCATCCTCTCACCTCTGGAGGAAAAGGTTTCTTTTATTTTTCACTGTTGCTGAATTAAGGATGAGGATTTGTGATGGGAACTTGTTTAGACAAACTCTTTTACACCGTGTTTTTTCCTCTGTGTTTTCCCTGGCTCTTGCATGATCCTCTTGGCTGGGACTGCAGTGTTGGGAAAGAGGGAATTGTTTCACAATCGAGAACATCTGAGTCAGTGGGAAAGGCTGAGGTGGCTTTATCAGAGTGCTCTGCCCTGTCCTGAAAATGCAGCTCCCAGATTCCTCAAGCCCAGGTGAAATCCTCGTGGGACAGGTCAGTGATTGCCCACCCAGGGGTGAAGCTCAGCACAGAGACAAAAGTCAGTGCTGGTTCTCATTAAACTGGGTGAGCAGCTGGTGACCAGCCATGGTCAAACATCATTGTGTGTCAAAAATCACCCAGCACAGAAAAATGGGTATTTGGGGGCTGAAACACAGAATCATAAAATCACAGAATCGCAGACATGGTTGGGTTGGAAGGGACTTCAAAGTAAATCTCATTCCAATCCCCCACCATGGGCAGGGACACCTTCCACTGTCCCAGGCTGCTCCCAGCCCTGTCCAGCCTGGCCTTGGGCACTGCCAGGGATCCAGGGACAGCCACAGCTGCTCTGGGCACCCTGTGCCAGGATAGGGAACACTCGAGGTGACTTTCCCAGGGTGCAGCCAGACTGACATTAGTGACATTCTCTGATTATCTCCTGCAGCCCCTCAGCACTGTGCACACTGTGGGAGGATTTAGTGACACAGCTGGGATAACTGGCATAACAGAGAGCACTGTGCTCCTCATTCCAGTTCCTGGGGTTATCCCACAGGTAAGGAGTAAGTCCAGAGAGGGAAGGGAACAAGAGGTGAGAGCTGGAACACTTCTCCTGTGAGGAAAGGCTGGGAGAGCTGGGGGGGTTCACCTGGAGAGAAGGCTCCAGGAAGAGCTCAGAGCCCCTTCCAGAGCCTGAAGGGGCTCCAGGAGAGCTGGAGAGGGACTGGGGACAAGGGATGGAGGGACAGGACACAGGGAATGGCTTCAGATGGACAAAGGGCAGGGATGGATGGGATATTGGGAAGGGATTGTTCCCTGTGAGGGTGGGCAGGGCTGGCACAGGGTGCCCAGAGCAGCTGTGGCTGCCCCTGGATCCCTGGCAGTGCCCAAGGCCAGGTTAGACATTGGGGCTTGGAGCATCCTGGGACAGTGGAAAGTGTCCTTGCCATGGCAGGGGTGCAATGGGAAGAGGTTTAAGGTCCCTTCCCACCAAACCCTTCTGTCACCCCATGGATTCTGTGAGCTCCCTCCATCAGCACTGCTCTGGTGAAGGAGTTTCCCACATCAGCTCCTCCTGGGGACTCCCCTTGCCACAGTCACTGTGCTCATCCAGGAATGTCTCTTGGTGATGCCCTGCTGGGAGGGGGCCCTGGTGCTCTGTGCCCAGCTCCACATGTGGGCACAGAAATGTGCTCTGTGCAGGAGACAAGCACAGCTGGAGCCTCTGGACAGGATTTTTGGGTGGATGCCACAGCCTGTCCCTGAACTCCCTTCACTCACTGGTTCTGACCCTGAGGGAGGAAGGAAGGCCCAGCAGAGCAGCAGTCAAAGCTGGATTTGACTGTAATTCAATGGAGCACTGCTGAATCTCTGCCACCAGCAGCTCCCTTGCCCTTTTTGTACAAGTGAAACAAAGCAGAACATGCAGCATCTTGCAGGAAGGAGGGTTCAGGTGCCCAAAATGAGGGTGCAGAGGGAGGATTGTATGGATCTCCATGGCCCCACTTCCTCACCAGGCAATCCCAAGGCATCCTGGAATCCCAGTTTTGGTCCAGGGATGGACACTGTGGTGAGGGCACACACAGAGCCCTGCTGGAGCTTTGGGAAGCACCATCAAACACCTCCAGGTCTGTGACTTACAGCCTTTGGCCCCTGCACAACCTGCCAGCTTATCACAGAAATGATGTGTCATGCTCAGGTCTCAACTTGTCCCTTCCTGCTGCCTGCAGACACAGATTTTTGGCAGTGCTTCCCTCCTTCCCAAGCCCTCTGTCTCTCTCCCCAAGTCCTTGTCTCCAATCTCTCCTATAAAACACTTTCTATCTGCAGAAAAAGGCAAATAGGAGTTTGGAATTGGGAATTTTTCCCTATTTTTAAATTTTTTTCTCTCTAGGGACTGAATCTTTCCCCCTGTGCTGCCAGAGCAGACAGCCACAGACAGCCAGGCCTTTTCCCAACCCCTGGGGCTGCTCACCCCTCACTTTGCACACAAAACAGCTGCAGAAATCTTCCCTGAGATTCACATGCAAGCTGGGACAGGCACCCAGGCTCAGGGAAGAGGGACAGAGCTCTTTGTGCAGGAAATCTCTCCATTCAGCCATGCAAAGCAGCCCTGAGGAACTCCTGCAGGAATGCAGGAGAAAGGCTCTGTACCACAAGGGAAGAGTCTGGAGTGGCTGAGGTGAGTGTACCAAAACTGTGAGAAACTGCCAGGAAGCAGAAAAGGGTTTGATTTGATTTAATTTAATTTAAATTTCAGGGAAGCTGGTGCTGCCCCCCTGCATCCTCACAGGCACAAACACCAGGATGAGGTGCATGGGTGGAACACACTGCAATAAATTGTTATCCAAAATGCATTTCCCACACCACTCCAGAGCAGCCAGGGAGGGATTGCAGGGACACAGGGGCTGAGACCCTTTCCAAATGCAGCACAGAAAGGTGTCAGCTGCTGTGTCCTCACAATCCCTCCCTGGCTGTTCAAGGATAAGAGGTTTTTGGGCAGCAGTTTTGACCCAGAAGTCAACATTTATTGCAGTGAGATCTTTTGCTTTAGACTTTTTCTTGCCCCACAATCAGCCAGCCTTAAGTGAGATTGATTTCTGGTGCCTGTGTTTCCTTGTTTGGTGGATCTGGGGTGTTTGCTGGGATAACATGATGACAAATAGCACAGACACCGTGGAGTTTGGCTGCCAGAGCTCTGGGGACAGGTTTGTGCTGGGCCCTGGGCTCTGAACAGGCACCACTCCTCTCTTGTGCTGTCACTCATGTCCCCTCAGCCAGCCTGTGCCTACCTGGAGACAGCACACACAGCTCTGAGAGCCAAGGCAGCATGGAAACCACCAAGGCTGGTGGATCTCATGGAACTATTAAGGTTGGAAAAGACCTCCAAGATCATCAAATCCAACCTCCAGATGTCTTAACTCCCATTATACCAAACCACAGCACAAAGGGTTCTACTGGCTTTTTTGAACACTTCCAGGGGTGGTGACTCCACCACTGCCCTGGGCAGCTGTGCCAGTGCCTGAGCACCTCTCAGTGCTCAGGAAGGGCTTTTCTTTAATATCCAGCCATTTCCTCTTGATCCCTGGGAGCAGAGTCCAACCAACCTCCCACCCCAGCTGCTCCCTCCTGCCTTGTGGAGACCCAGAAGATCCCCCCGAGCCTCTTTGACTCCAGGCTGAACAAACCCCAGAAGGAAACATTTAATTTGAAGAGCAGCCTCTCATTTTTTGGCTCCCCCATGAGCCCCCAGACCACAGCAGGGGGGTCCCTGCTCAGCCCCTGCCTGGCTGGATCTGTCATGTGCCAGAGTTTCCTGAGATGCTTTTGGTTCTCCGTGACTTTCAGGAGGAACTTTGACAAAGGCTTTTGAAAGACTCAGTAAATTGCATCCTTCACAACTGCTTTGCTGACACACTTAAAGCAGGCAGAGGAACACAATTTTCCTTTAAAGAGGACATGCTGGGTTCTCTGTCTTATGTGCCATAACCAGTAATGAAAGTCAAGCACGTCCCCTGCACACTCCCAGGCTTGTTTAACCCTTCTTGCTGCACTGCCTGCTGTGAATGCACAAGGAAAGGCAGCAAACTGCTGAAAACCTGAGCAAATCTGCAGGTGAAATGGGAAAAAAGGCCAAATCCAAAAATGTCTGATTCCAGAGAAGCAAGAGGAATAGATTTTGAGGAGTGAGCAGGGCTTTTTTTTCTTGGCTAGAGATCATATTCACATTTTCCCCTCCTAGCGTTTTAAAATTGCTAATTAAAAGATATAGCTTGACAAACTGACTCTAAACATCTGTTATATATTGTTTGTAGCTAAAACTTGAGTAGTTAACAATAGGATTAGTAGGTAACTGATCCATCAGGATCATCCCCAGTCCATCCTCCCTCTGTGGCAATGGAATAACCCAGCCTGAGCTCCCAGGTGAGTCCCTGTGCCAAGCCCTGGCTCAGATGAAATCCTGGCTCAGGGGGCCTCACCTCTTTCTAATGGCATTTATTTCTTTGCCAAGTTTGGAGCAATCCTCAGGTTTTCCTTATTACACAACTCAGGTGCTTGTTTAGATTTGTGGTTTACAGTGAATAGTGAGCACAGCTACAAATAATGAAGTATTCACCTGTGACTTAAAAAAGCCAGGAAAAGAACCATCTCCTGTCATGGCAACAATGTTATATAAGGGGGAAATGAGGGACCATCCCCATCTCTGTCCCACTGACTCTGAACATTCCTCTTCTGTCACTGAGGGAGATTTTCCCTCTCACAGGTTGTCATGAGCTGTGTAGAGGTGCTTGGAAAGGCTCCTGCTGCACATAAAGCAGTGTAAGGACATCCTGAGATGATCCAGGGGGGATCATGCCTCACCAGGGAGAACAGATCCACACAGGAATGCATTCCAGCCTCCCAGGTAAAACATCCCCCCAGGCCTGACCGTGCCTGGGGTCACCCAGGAGTGCTTGGCAAACCCATCTCCTGCCAGGACAAACAATCCAAAGCACAGGAAGAGGCACAGAGCATGTTCCAGTGATCCCGGGGGGGAGGAGTCAGACTCAGGTAAGAAATGCATCCAACAGGTGGGGACTCAGTTAAATGGAAGGGAAGGAGCTGGAGGTAACTTGAAGGTGGTAGAACAGAGGACTAATTTCAAGAAAGACCTGGAATCATGGAATATAAAATCATGGAATAACTCAAGCTGGAAAGGAACCACAAGGATCATCCAATCCCACTGCTGGCCCTGCACAGACACCCCAACAATCCCACCCTGTCCAAACCCTCCTGGAGCTCTGGCAGCCTCGGGGCTGTGCCCATTCCCTGGGCAGTGTCCAGCACTCTCTGGAGGAAGAACCTTCCCTGATATCCAACCTAACCCTCCCAGAGTTAATCCAGTGCAAAATCTTGGGTTGAAGGCTGTGGCAATGGACAATCCCTAAGGAAGGGCAGTGGGTACAGTCACACTGGGGTTTGATGAGCTTCAAGTGACAATGTGAATATCCCAGGGGGCAACCTGAGTATCCCAGGGGAAGCAGTGGCCTGGGGTAGCTCAATATCTCCAAGTGCTCTCTGGGTGACAATCCAGGTGCAGCCTCCTCCTGTTTGTAGGCAACACCAGAGATGAGGAAGCAGCTGGCATGGGAATGGCAGAGCTTTGGCCCAGAAGAACCCCAACAAACTTCAGATGTGGGCCAACAGGAACCTCTGAAACTGGCCCGGGCCCCAGGGCAGCCCTGGTCAGCGGCCCAGCCTGGGAAGGGATGATCAGCGTGCTGGGAAGGAGCAGGAGGACACACGGAACACGAGTCAACAGTGCACTCTGATGGCAAAGCGGGGAAACCACAAACGGGGCTGGGAGCACGGGAGAGGAGCCACCAGACCCCTCTGCTCCTGCTGGGACCCCCTGTCCCTGTCCCTGCCCATCCCCCAGGGCCCCTTCTGCACCCAGAGCAAGAGGGGGTGACAGGAACACACAGGAGATGTGGCGGGGATGGNGGGGTCAGGGCTCTGACTCCTGGCCCCAGGACAGCTGAAGGAGTTGATCTGTGCTGTCACACGCAGATGATGCTGAGGGGCTGGAGATCACAGCCCACAGGTTCTTGGAGGGCGCTTAGGGAATGACAGCAGAGAGACAGCAAGGCTCCAGGTGGGATTTTGGGAAAAAATGCCAAGAAAACTCTCACTCCATCATGTCCCAGAGTGAGCACATTCCCCAAAATATCTGCTGCTCCCCAGAGTCACAGTGCTCCCTGCAGAATGAGCATTCCCACTCCATGGACTTCCACTCAACTCCCTCATCTGCACAGCAAGGAGCTATCAGGATAATTGTTCTTCAATATTTAATTGCATGGAATTATATAAAATAAAACTTCTCACCAAGCAGATGTCAGTACTGAGACCTGTTCCTCCAGGAAAGGAAATGAAAAGTGGAGCATGTTAAGAGCAGTCTGTGAAGCATCAGTGCTGTGCAAATTGGACAGTCAATGGTACAGTTTGGGATATTGCCTGCTTTGTGCACAACTGAGGGAAAATTTATGATAACAATTTTCATATCATGTAAAAAAAAAGAAGAATAGATCACTATGGTAGCTGAGGGTGGAAGGGAGGTGGGAAAAGCAATAGAAATGGAAGAAAATAAATTAACCAGTAGCTGAATTTTTCACATTTGTGTATCTGCAAAAAAGAAAACTGAAGTAGAAAATTCGATTCATTCAGAGCAGACAATGTTTTACTTGTTCTTAAAGGCGTCGCAGGGAATGAATGCAAACTGAGAGGGAGATGTATGCAAATTCATGCAAATTCCTCTGCAAATCAGCACATTGCATCAGTCTGTGCCGGGGACCGGGAGGATGGGGACAGTGGCAGTGCAGGACCCACAGCCTGGGGTGGGCTTGGCTGCTCTGGGGCTGTTCCCTGCTCTCCTTTTCCCCTCCTGCACTGCCAGCATCTCCTCCCTCTGTCCGGGGGAAAGCTGGAGCCCGGGAAAGGCAGGGACTGACACCTGAAGTTCCATGTGCTGGCCATCATCCTTCCTGCAGTCACTTCACCTCTGAGTGAACAGAAATCTGAATTTTGGCTTCTCCGAGCCCTGCTCAGAAGTGTCTGTGTTCATATTCTCACATTCATGTTTCCTTGTACTTTAGATTCTCTGTATTTAAGGATTTACCTCTTCTCTTTGCCAGCTTCATTCCTCACACCAACACAAATAAATGCTCATAGTTTTGTATTCTTTGGTTTTCTATTCAGATCACTTCTTACAAAAATATTCTGTCAGAATAAAACATTTATGAGTGTAGCTCGTTATGGGCTTCATCCTTATCTCCTGAGACCAGTGGTCCTTACTGACATCCAAAGAGTAGCACTAAATTATTTCTCTTTCTCCCAAAGGAAAATAGCAATTTATTGTGAGCTTTTGGGGTATTTTGTAGGGGATATTATTTCTTCCTTCTGCTTTGTTGAAACTGTTTTTGTATGAATTATAAACAGTTTTGTATGAATTATTCTGGGAAAGCAAAGTATTAAAATGTATTAAGTTACTCATCATTTACCAATAAATCAAATCCACCAAGACACATTTTTTGGGCAGTGTCTCACCCAGCTTTGAAGGCCACCTGAACATCTTCCCAATTCTTTCCACCATCCCACCCTTACCTATTGTGCTCCTCACCTGCAGAATTTTGTCTGTTAGGACAGAAAAAGGGACTGGAAATAGCACAAAGCAGAAACCAGGATTTATAATTGCAGTCAAACGTTGGACTTGACAATCTTGGAGGTCTTTTCAAACCTTAATAATTCTGTGGTTCTATAAAATAATAATCACATTTTTAGGGCTATATTTTTATATAGCCCCATATACATTTATTTTATAGATGTATTTTATATTTTTAGGACTACATTTTTAATAAATATGCTGTCATGCATTTAGGAGCTCCACAAATAAAGGAATAATGTGCAGTTGGGTTTATGTGTCGAATCAAAAGTCAGAAGAGGCTGTCCAGAGAGATTGTGGAGTCTCTGTCCTTGGAGGTTTTTGAGGCAGAACTGGAAAAAGCCCTGACAAGTCCTTTCTGACCTTGTATCTGACCCTGCTTTGAGCTGCAGGTTGGAGCAGAAACATCCTCAAGTCCCTCCAACAAAACCCCATAAATCTGTGGATTGAAATATTTCCCTGGGCAAGCTGTAGCTGAGCTTATGGAATGTGTGGTTTGAAGGTGCATTCCCCAAAGCTTTAATCCAGGCTTTCATCCAACACTGCTCCTCTGCCCCAAGCCAATGGACAATCATCCTCCAAAATCCCAGTGGGCCCAAAAATCCCAATCCCCCTGAGATGTTCTTGGGGAGACTTTGTGCTTTGGACAGCACAGGCGTGACCCCAGTCCTGGGGTGTCCCCTGGCACACAGAGCTGCTCATGGGTGACAAGGGAAGTGCCAGCCAGGCTCTCCTGCTGGCTCACACCTGGCTTGGACCAAATTCCTTTTGTCTGCCCCGTCTTTGGAAATGCCTGTGGGTTCCCAAATCAAGAGCCACAATCGCCCCTGTTACTGCCCCATCCTGGATATGGATCCAGCCTCAAAGTGGAGCCCAGATCCAGCCCCACCTTTGTCTATTCTGGAATCACAGACAGAGCCCTGCTTCCAACCCCCTGCATGGCCAGGGTGCCAACCACTAGGTCAGGCTGCCCACATATATGATCCAGGTACAGCTATATTTGGATGATAGAGGGTCACAGATGTATCAGCAATTTTAAAATTAAAGGGTCCTATTCCTTTAGCTCCCCTTCCCCTGTACTGGTTCTTTTCAGAACTGCTTCCATCTAAACCCATCTTTCAACTTCCTTCATCTATAGTTTCTGGGATATTATTTCCAAACCCTGGAAATGTCCAAGGCCAGGCTGGATGGGGCTTGGAGCAGCCTGGTCTGGTGGAAGGTGTTCCTGCCCATGGCAGGGGTGGGACACTTTAAGATCCCTCCCAACCCAAACCACTCTGAATTTATGATTTGATGGCATTTAGAGTGACCTCCCAGCCCAGGCTGTGATTCTGTGACCCTGTGCAAGCCCCAGCTCTGAGTGCTGTACAGCTGGCAAGGTTTGTCCTCCATGGCTGAGCATTAGCCCAGGACTGGGCTCCTCTTTGCTCTGTGCCCAGATTTCTGTATTTCTGCTATTTTTAACATGTGCAAACAAAGAACAGCTTGGAGTTACCATTTCCCTGTTAGACAGGGGAAGCACAAGGAATCAGCAGAGCCTCACAAACACTCTGTTCTCAGGGGTTGGACATGGTATCAACACCTGTGCTGGCTGTGGGGAGGGAGGATGACCCTGTGAGTGCCAGGATAGCTCAGAGTGGTCAGTGGCACTTGGTGACAGGCTGCAGAGGAGCCCAGCACTGCTCTGGCGTGTCAGGAACTGATCTTCACATCTCAGCACTCAGCCACCCTGAGTTCATGGCTTGTTTCCTTCCCATATGCCACATGCAGAGCAAACTCAAGAGAAATGATAAATAGAGAAATTGATATGACAATATTTACCATAAATAAGTAGAGAAAAAGCAAAATAAATTATTATTATAAAAAAAAGTGGAAAATTTATGGCCATATTTACCATAAATCAAGATAATTTCATTAATCATAGGATTCCAGAATAGTTTGGATTGGAAGGAATCTTAAAGCTTGTCTTGTTCCACTCCCCCTCCACTAGACCAGGTTGCTCCATGCTCTCTCCAGCCTCACCTTAGGAACTTATGAATAGTGAAGGTTCCTCTGGAGCTGAGGGAACAGCTCCAACAGAGCCAAGGCTGGCTCATAAGTGCTGGTTATTCCTGGCTGTGTTTTGGGAGCTGTGGGAAGAATCCCAGGCTCTCAGTCATGCTGCTTTACCAGCCTGCAGTGGAACTGCTGCTCAGAGGTTTTCCCCATTTCTGGTCAGTGTTTGTGCTTCAGGGATCTCTGGGCACCCAGCCTGGCCATTCTGGCCCATGGAAAACCTCGTGAAAAAACAAATCCGAGTTCCTGGGCTGTGCAGCCCCATCCAGGCCTCAGGGGAGCAGGGAATGTCTCCAGCAGGGTGGACATGGAGCAGTGGTGCTCGCCCTCCCCCTGGGCTGGGAGCCAGGAATGCCTGGCTGGCTTTCAGGCCATCACCTGGACAAGACAATGGGATAAAATAAATTCATGTCCCTGAAGGTCAGAGCAGTGGGACTGCAGTCATTGGCTCTCTCCTTCAGCAATTCACCTCCCTTAAGGAACCTCCCAAAGAGCCCAAGTGACACAAACCCAGAGCACAGAGTCACAGAATGCCCTGAGTTCCATCCTCTTGTGTCCAACTGCTGCCCTGCAGGACAGCCCCAGGAATCTCCCCATGCTGTCAGAAGACTTTGTGGCTGTCCAAGACCTTACAGGAAAGAGCCTTGGGTAGCCTGGTGTGACCTCGGAGCTGACCCGTGTTTGAGCTGTAAGTTGGACTAAATCCCTTCCTGACCTCAGGACATCCTTCCATTCTGAAGGACATCCTAGGAAAAAAGAAATTAAAAAGCCCAGGCACAGCTCATGGAGGTGCAGTGTCTCCTCCACTCTGCTCCAGGACATGAGTAAGTTCATCCTACCTTTGGAAGCAAAAGGAATTTTCTTCTCTGGATTTAAAAGACCATTCCTTTAATAATCTCACACCTGCAGCATTTGTCTAGAGCTGCAGCTGTACATTGGCTGTGACATCTCAGCACAAGGGGGAGGTCTTGTCTTACCTTCCACTGCTCCAGAGGTGCTCAGCACACACCTCAGAGGGGCTGGGATCTCCTGGAGTGGGGCTGGGAGCTGAAACCCCTTGCAGAAAGTTGGGCAAGCACAGGAGATACTGGGGGAACTGGGCTTGGGGTCCAGGAAGAGTGGGGAGAG
>VXBI01012882.1:95246-143072 GCA_013397375.1 Toxostoma redivivum
AGAGGAGAGGAGAGGATGCCTCCCCTTGTCAGTGGCAGGAGCTGCTCCTCTGGCTGAGCTGCCCTCGTTCCATCCTCTTTCCTCTCTGCTTTGTGCCATCTGCAGTGTCCCAGTTGCAGAGACAGTGGCTCAGCCCAGCTGCACTCCTGCTCTGGCACTGGGACCACCTCAAACACCACCACTCCTCTGGTCCTGGTCCCAGTACAAACTGGGCTGCCCTGCACTGTCCCTGCACAGTCACTGGGGACTTTGTTCCCCACAGCAGAGATGAAGAAGCCCTGCCTGTGTCAGCCCTGCTCCTCAAAAGGGCCTGCTGGAGCCTGGGGAAGGAGCAGGTGGGTTTAACATCAGAGCTCAGGGGTGAAGACAGTTCAGCCTCTCTCAGTCCCACTGTGGGGATCCCCCATTCCTCTGCCCCACACAGCTCACCTGACACCACAACTCAGCTCCAGCTCTGGCCTCATTCTGAGCCCCCTGCCTGCTTTTTTCCCCAGTGGGACAGCCCTGCCCTCATGCTCACCCATGGTCTGACATCATTTTCTCCACCACTCAATCCCCACCCCTGCCTCCCCTGCTGTCCTGTTGTGTCCCATGTCCATCCCCTGATGGTCAAGTCATGCCCATTACCCTGTGACAAATAAAAGTCCAGTTGCACCCAGTGACATACAAAGAGCTGTGCTGTTCTGTTTATCTCCAGAGATTTTGATGGCTGGGCTGAACTGGCACTTTGCTGCCACAGAGCTGGGCTCTGCACTGACCCAGAGGAGCACAGAGAGAGGCTTTGGGCTTGACACCAGGTCCCCAGAGATGGGTTTGCAGCACCGTGGTGTCTGGGACATGTCCCTGTGCACGTTTAGAGCAGTGGCTTCATCCTCCCAGCCCTGCTGGTGCTGCCTTGAGGCCAGGCTGAAGCAGCTCAGCCCCTCAGCACGTGAGGAGTTAATGAAAACTGCAGGATTAAAATCATTACATTGTCACTGGCAATCCCTGCTGTTAGCCACGGGGAAGGGCCTCGTCTGCAGCTCCCTTACAATAAAATGAAGGGTAATTTCAGCCAGTCACCTGCTGCTGACCTATTTAAAGTACCCAGAGCAGGGCAGAGCAGGTCGGTGCTGCCCCAGCCCATGGCAGCCAGGTCACACTGAGGTGACACATCCTGGAGCCACTCTCTGGGGACACGGGGCACCCACAGCAGCCAGGTCACACTGAGGTGACACACCCTGGGGCCACTCTTTGGGGACACAGGGCACCCACAGCAGCCAGGTCACACTGAGGTGACACATCCTGGAGCCACTCTCTGGGGACACAGGGCACCATAGCAGCCAGGTCACACTGAGGTGACACACCCTGGGGCCACTCTTTGGGGACACAGGGCACCCACAGCAGCCAGGTCACAGTGAGGTGACACACCCTGGAGCCCCTCTTTGGGGACACCCTCAGCCTCCCCTCAGGTGGGCAGGGTGAGCAGGCAGTGCTGCTGCTGTGCTGGGGTTTCTGTGAAGGGAAAGGCAGCACAAACCCAGCCCAGGGGGCCCCACCCAGCACAGCCCATCCTGGGCACTCAAGCTTTGGGGAGCCCTGTGCTGTGGGATCCCACAAACCTGGGAATTTTGAGCTTTCTGGCACTGACCCCCTGGAGAGCACTGCTTTGGACCTGAGCCCTTGGAGAAGCTTCTAAATTTGTGTGATGGAGTTAGAATCATGCGTGTGTAGTTAAATAGAAGTGTGTGATTTCACATGGTGAAGGGTTTTAAAATTGGAGTTCTTAGAATATAACAATAGGTATGGGACAAGTTGGAGAATTTGGGATATTGTTTCTTTCTGTCTTCTTCCTTCTCCATGATTTCAGGCAGTAGTTTTTGGTTGGACAGTTAGTGCTGCACTGCGGGTCACAAGAGTTTGGTTATTGGGTCAAAAGCATAAATAATATAGGTATTAATTCTCTATTGACTGTTTAGCTTTAAAAGACCTTGTAACTAGCTCGATTCAGCTCCATTTTGCTCACTTTTAGCTGGTGGCTAGAGGTGTTGCAGAACTCTCTGTACTTTAGATAAGATTTAATAAACAACCAAGCCCAAACACAAGAAAATTAATCTCCTTCATGTTTTTAATCCTGACTCTGAGTGAAGATAGAAGAAAATGAAAACAAGCCATTAATTAAGTGGTGCAAATACCACCTTTGCACTGTGCCTGCTTCCTCTGCCCCTGCCCAAATCCCCCCATTCCCCTGTGGGCTGAGGAAGGGGAAGCTTCCCTGCACTCGTTGCCACTGGAGCTGCAGCTTTCCAAACTGGGCTTTTAGGAATTGAATTAACTCTGCACAACCAAGTCACTGCAATGGCTGCAGGGTGAGCTGCATGCTGCTGTCTCCTTGGTTTGGAGGGCAGGCTCCAAACAGCAGCTCCAGCATCCTGGGATGTGCCAGAGGATGCAGCTCTGCTGGGAAGAGGCAGAGCTGTGCTGAACCCCCTCCTTGGGGTCACACTCACCCCCAGCAGGCACTGCCTGGCTGGGCTGGGTGAGCTCTGGGACACACAGAGCTCGAGCCTCCCATCCACCCAGGATGGACAATGATATTAGAATGTTATTATATCTCTTATAATATTCAGTCTTTTCCAGCTCTCAGAGTCCCCTGAGGAGTGCAGGAGAAATTCTGCTTTCATCAAAAAAATTCAGAAATCTTTTGCAGCCCCACTGGCACAGAAAAAAGCAGTGGATGTGATCCCAAGGGCTGCAAAAGGCAGGAAACACTCCTAAAATCTTCCTGGCCCTAAGCCAGTCATGGCCAGCCAGGAATCCACCAGAATCTCCTCTGCCCTCAGCCCTCTCCAGGGTTTCCCTTATCCATGCACACCTTCCCCTCAGGCTCCCACCCCGGAGCCTCTCTGACCATTTTGTCTCCACCCAAGCAAGCTGATATTCCACTTTTCCCAGGCCACTCCATAGCTCCAGACTATTCTGGTGTCCCCAAACTGGGAACAGGATGAGGGGAGGCAGGAGAAAGGAGAGCTGGGGTGGGTGATGCCACCACCTGGCACAGGGACATCTGGGACCACCTCCATTGTTAATTCACCTGGCTGGGGATGGTCACTCTCTTACCAAGCTCAGCTTGGTCATGTCCACTGCTGGCCACCACAGGGGTGACAGAGCTGCTGGGTGGGTAGAAATCATGGGCTTAATTCGTTAACTAATTAATAATTCTAATCATTAAGGTTGGGAAAGCTCTCTAAGATCTCCAAGCTGAACTGCCAACCCAGCACTGCCAGCTCTGCTCCCAAAGCACGTCCCAGATGCCACATTCACATGGCTTTGAATCCTTGCAGGGATGGTTGTTGGGAAGGATACAGGAAGGTATCACAAATATGGAGGTGTAACAGAAAGATCTGTGAATGTAGAAGCTGAAGAAGGAATAGAAATTACAGCAAGTTTTGATATAGAAGAAAAAAATTGCTGAGCCAGTCTGACTGGGTAACTAGAAGGCAAAGAGCAAGTTAAGTTAGAAGGGGATTTTATGAGTTAGAGCAAAGGACAAACCCACCTCAAACAAAAGATGTTTTTACCAACCAAAAGAATTTTCACAGACAAACAAGAAAGCCAATGTTGCAAGTAGAGAAAAGATCTCAGAATTTTCCACTACAAGAAAACTGAAAAACAACTTCTAACTTAAACTGTAACATACTAACCTTTTGTGATTGGAAATAGTAACATGAATATGATAATGTTA
Source organism: Toxostoma redivivum (assembly GCA_013397375.1). NCBI lineage: Eukaryota > Metazoa > Chordata > Aves > Passeriformes > Mimidae > Toxostoma > Toxostoma redivivum. The sequence continues at coordinate 98,971 of VXBI01012882.1, forward strand.
GTAGTTATGATAGGTTATAGGTAATAGTAAAGGTATTGATTGGTTGTCAATGTTTTAAGATGCTCTGCAATGAAAAGTACAGAATGCATTGTAACCAGAACTAGAGAGGCTGCAGAGAACCCAGAGCTGTGGCTGACAGGCTGTGGGCTGGGCTCTTGTCACCCACAACCCGTGAATTGCTGCATCATTTGGATACAATAAACAGCATTTTAAAGAGCCTGCTGGAGCCCCCGTCCCTCACTTTTAGCTCTTACAGATGGTGACTCCACCACTGCCCTGGGCCAGTGCCTGACCACCCTTTCTCTAAGGAATTACACCTTCTATCCAACCTAAAGCTCCCGTGGCACAACTTGAGGCCATTTCCTCTATTCCTGTCACTTCCACCTGAGAGCAGAGCCCGACCCCCACCTGGTTCCCCCTCCTTGATGCTGACAAAACTGCATAAAAAGGCCTCTGCAGTGGCAAGCTGTGTATATTCTTAAATGAATGGAGAAGGAAATGGTGAGAGGCAGTGGCACAAAGATCACGGGACAGGGCTGAGAGATGGAGCTGCACCAGGGCTCCTCGGTGGAGCCAGGGGAGGATGGACAGAGCTGGAGAGCTGAGAGAGGAGCACGAGGGGAGAGCCCAGTGCACCTTCCACTGCCTGGAAGGGCTGGAGAGAGGATGGAGCCAGGTCTGGTGTGCCGAGAGAGGACAGCAGCCATGGGCTAAGGCTGCCCAGAGCAGCTGTGGCTGCCCCTGGATCCCTGGCAGTGCCCAAGGCCAGGCTGGACAGGGCTGGGAGCATCCTGGGACAGTGGAAGTTCTCCCTGCCCATGGCAGGGGAAGATGAAATGAGCTTTAAGGTCCCTTCCAACCCAAAGCAGTCTGGGATTTTTGGGGTTCTGTATTACTGTACAATGGCACACACAGGAAAACTTCTTTAGCATGAAAGTGGACAAGCACAAGGCACAAAAAGTCTCTGCTGCAGACCACAGGAAGTGAGTCCTGTCCTTGAAAACAGGTTTCCCTTTTTTTCTTGTGAGGAAAATTAATACCTTTCAATTTTTAAAACACATAAAGGCTTCCTGTATGTTCACTTGACTCCACAAAAAATTATTGTAAAAATTATTTTATTTTAAAATTATTTTAAAAATATTTAAAAACTCCAATATTTTGAAACATCAAAAACTATTCTGCCAGGCCAGGCCTTGCCATTTTAACACTCTTGTGACTGAGTGTGTTTTCCTGCCTTACCTGCAATGGGAAATCATCATTTCCAAGGGCCTTTGCTAGAGGCACGAGGTGGATTACCAGACCTGTATCCTTCATTTAGGAATAATAGCCATTAAAGTCCTTGTTGCTATGGGGCTGCAATTTGCAGAGGCGATCCCCATTATGGGAGAGCTGGCTGCTGGCAAGCAGTTAATGAGAGAGCTTTGAAATGGCTCAGTGAGAGCCCAGCTCCCTGCAGGCTTCAGAGCAGCCCTGAAAGAGGAGAGGGAGCCCAGGCTGGGTCCAGCTGTGCCAGCCCCAGTGTGGGGTGGTGGCAGCTTTGCTGCTGCTGCACAGACTGAGGGAAGCCCCTGTTGAAGCCAGCACAGGGGATTTTCTGCAGAGATTGATCATAGAAATATGAATAGAATTCCTGAATGGTTTGGGTTGGGAGGGATCTTAAAGCTCCCCCAGTGCCCCCCCTGCCATGGCAGGGACACCTCCCACTGTCCCAGCTGCTCCAAGCCCCAATGTCCAGCCTGGCCTTGGGCACTGCCAGGGATCCAGGGGCAGCCACAGCTGCTCTGGGCACCCTGTGCCAGGGTCTGCCCACCCTCACAGCCAGGAATTCCTTCGCAATATCCCACCCAGCCCTGCCCTCTGCCCATTTGAAGCCATTCCCTGTGTCCTGTCCCTCCATCCCTTGTCCCCAGTCCCTCTCCAGCTCTCCTGGAGCCCCTTTAGGCTCTGGAAGGGGCTCTGAGCTCTCCCTGGAGCCTTCTCTTCTCCAGGTGAACCTCCCAGCTCTCCCAGCCTGGCTCTGGAGGGGATCCAGCCCTCAGAGCATCTCCCTGCTCCCACTGCCCTGGAGATTTTCAGTGGCACAAAGACTGAACTCTCTCCCGTGTGTTAATGACCTGTGGGTAATTAGGAAGGGTGTGCCATCCAGGACAGGTCCATTTGCTCTCTGGGTGCAGGTCCAGGAGCAGGGAGAATTTTTGTCTCAACATGTGGGCAAGTTGAGAAATATTAAAAAAATGTGTTTTATATAAATGCATTAAAGAAATTAAATGTATTTAAAGGAATTTACACTTGTCAAGGAGCCAGAGGGCTCCATGCTTCCTGAGGGACCTGGGCTGGGAGGCAGGGATGGTGCCATGGCCAGCCAGGGATGCCAGCAGCCCCCTGGTACCTGAGCGGCACCAGCCTCATGGGGAGGGACAATCAGAGACCTCAGCAGGGGCTGGGGATGGTGAGGCAGATCAGCATCAATTCACACAGCAGGGCCAGGATCAGTGGGATCCACTGCCAGGGAATGGGGCAGCAGAGGCACAGCAGATCCCAGGTAGGGCCCAAAGGCTCAGGTTTGGAGATTCAATGCAGCCCCTTGGGACAGCAGGGGAGGCTCCAGGTGAGGCCATTGGCACTCCTGGGCCTCGGCAAATCCTCCTGGAAATGAGATACATCCAATCCTTAGCAGTGATCCTGTTTTGTTTGATTTTATCACAAATCTGTTTTCAAGAAAACCCAAATCCCTAGGTCTTGGAATCATGAGATATGAAAAAAAAAAAAAAAGGTAAAACCATTGTGCCTCTGTATTACTTACTCTGAAAAACCTTTGAAAACATGTCCTGGCTGCCTCCAATATGGAATATTTCCTCTTAGGCTTCTGACTGTTGCTTCTTGTTTCCCTGAGCTGGGCAATGACAGCAAATGGCACTGCTGGCCACCCCCCACTGCCACCTGAGCCATTGCCACTAATCCTGGACCCAGGGACGTGCAGCTGGAGCCCCTCTGGAACTCTGCTCCATCTTTTGACTTTCAAAGCTCACTTCAGCTACACAAAACCATCAATAAAATGAACCAGCTGGTAACAGGACACAAAGGCTGACAATGGAGCCTGGTAGGACACAAAGGACACCCAGTGGGACAACAAAGTCCTGGCTGGGCTCTGCAATGTGGGGCCGTGGGAGGGGGAGAGCCCCCCTCACCCCCTCCTGGTTCAAAGGGCAGGAGGAGAGAAGGGCAATTAGAGCTGGCAATTACCTTCCCCTGCAGCCCCCCGTGTCACTGGAGAGACTGACAGCCCAGGGAGGAGGGGACACTGCAGCCCCTGTGCCTGGGACATGGCACTGCTCTCCTGGGCTGCTGAGAGCCTCCCTTGTTCATTTTCTAATTCCTTCTTTAGCTGCTCAAGCATCTGGGCCTGATTCATCTGCTCAGACTCTTTTGTTTGAGGTGTTTTTTTCTTCCTGCCAATAAAAAATCTGACCATAAAATATCCCCATCAGTCCCCTCTAGGCAGCAAAACTAGACCTTACCATGCTCCCTGTGCAGGGACCTGAGCAGCAGCACACCCCTGTGTGCTGAGTCTGTGCATCAAAGGCCTCTCTGAATCCTTCAGAGAGAAATCAGAGTGCAGGGATTGAATTAAAGCCTTTAGCACAGACTTTAACACTTGTGGCTCTTTGCACTGATGTGCCTTTGCAATAAACAACTTTATAGCAACTAAGAGCTGCTTGGCTTTTTTAAAGAAAACAACCACAACCTGAAAAATGGTGCCCTGTGTGAGGATCTTTTGGCAGAAAAATAGCAGGAATACCCTTCAAGGCAGAGAGATTGAAGAGCAGTACTGGGGGAAGCCATAGGGGAGAGCTTTTCCTTTTGTGATCATGGAATTAGAGAATCCCAGAATGGTTTGGGGTAGAAAGGACCTTAAAGAGCATCTCATTCCCACCCCCTGCCATGGCTGTGGTGATGAGAGAGCCCTGGCTGACAGCAGAACTCCCACCCAGCTGCTCACTTCCCAAAGAAATTGGGGGAAAAAATATTCAGGAAAACTCAGGGGCTGAGATAAGATGGGGAAGCCACCAATTACTGTCACAGGTTAAAACAAATACAACTTGGGGAAAAGTAATTGAATTTATTGCCTTAAAATTTGAGTGGAAAACAAAAAGACAAACATCAAACCTGTTTCCTCCTCACTCCCCAGTCCTCTCTCAGATTCAGTTTTGCTTCTTCACTCCCAACTCCCCTGATCAGCCCCCTCCAAAAAAAGTGGTGCAAGGGACATTGAGGGCAGCAGGTCAAGGTCAGCACAAAGTGGCTTCTGCCCCTTGTTCCTTCCTCCTCACCTTTCCTGTGCCCCAACCCGGGAGCCCACAGCCTGCAGCCCTTCAGGGAACCTGCAGTGTGCTCCTCCAGGGGCTGTGTTTTCCTCAGGAATGTCCATTTGCCCTGGAGTGGCTGCCCATGGAATGCTGTGTGAGGATGTGCCATGGCAGGGTCCCCCCCACAGGTGCAGGGAGCATCTGCCCTGCTCTGGGTCCTCCTTGGGCTGCAGGGAAAATCCAGTGCTCCACGGAGCCCCTCCTGCTCCACCTCGCTGCTCCTCTTCCACTTCTCACTTCCCTCTTTCCTTGTCCTCCCATCTGCTGTTTTCTTCCCTTTCTGAAATGTTTTCACACATTTTCAAGCCATCAGCTTCACTCATGGGCTCAGCCTTGGTCATGGAGCTGACTGGGACCAGCCCCCAAATCCTTCCCCTGAAATCCCATGTGGGATGGCAAACTGCATCCCCAAATTCAGATGGGGAAATGGGATGGGAGAGGAACTCAAGAAGAAGAAGTTTCTGGAAGCAGGAGAGGAGTGGGGGGCCCAGCAGGTGCTGCAGGAGGGAAGGGGCTCTGTGTGGGGGGAGTTTCCCACACTGCTGATTTTCCAAAGTCTCTGCATTAGTCACCTTAATGCTGAGAGGAATGAGGGATTTGTCTTTACAAACGAGCTGTGGGTCTGCTGGTAGGTAAAACCAGCACTGAGAGATAAAAGAAACAATGGGATGGATTCCACTGATTGATGAATGAAAAAAGATATTTGCCTTTACAAACAAACTGTAGGTTTGCTGAGAAATGAAATTGGATATTGAAAGATGAAAGAAGAAATGAGGAAAACTCATTAATTCCATAAGAATTAAAAATTAAAAGGGAGGGTTATACATTAGAGGGGAACCTCAGGTATCAGGTGCTTGGGAAGTCTGTGCCTCTCAAATACCTCAGCCCATGGGGAGAGAGAGAGGGAAATGCAGATGGGAAATTGGGATAAAAAGGGAGGCTGCATCCTCCAAAAAGTCAAGAGATCCCAGGGGAATGCCCCGTGGCCTCTCCCTTTATTCAAATAAAGTAAAAGGTCTCCTCTGTCTCCTTTTTGGACATAAACCTCTGGTGTTTGTGGATTAATTTTCCTGACAATGCCAAAGGTGGTTTCTGGGCAGAGATGGAAAAATAATTCAGCTGGAGAGAGCCTGGTGGGCATGCTGGTTCTGTGCTCCAGGACAACCTGTGTAAAATATCTGCAGCAATAATGCAGAACTCCTTGGCCTGGCAGTGGAGACAGATGCAGCCAGAGCAGGCAGCTCAGGGCTGGGCAGATCTTTGTGTGGATCTGCAGCTGAGTGGGGGGAGAAGCTCGAGCAGCCCCAGCCAGCTGTTTGTTTGTTTTGGTCATCCCCCATCCCACTGACTCCTGCTCAGAGCTGCTCCACGGATTGACCTTTGCAGCCCTTTGGTGTTATGAAACACAAAATCCTTTGCCTGCAGGATGTTCCCTCCTGGCTGTAACTCCCTGGGTCACAGGGATGCCCTGGGAGCAGGAGGGACAGGCTGCCCTGGAAACCACAACATCCTCCTACACCCCTCCTGAGGATTCTCCAAGCTGGGACCCAGTGGAAAACCATCCAGTGGAGGCCACTCTTGGGCCCCCCAAGGGATGGGTTGAGAAATATCAGAATAGGTCACTGAGAGTTATAACATTGTGTGGTTTCACTGCTTGCTTAGCTTTCCTTTCTTAGTCTGAGTAGCTGGATTTGCAGAAGCCTCAAGTCACAAGCTCTGAACTCTCACCCAGATGTGCTTTTGGGTGGAATGAAATTTGTTTTCCTGGTAATTTTCCTTGTAGCTGCATACAGAGCTGTGTATTGAATGCAGTAGGACAATAATTCTGACAAAACACTGATATTTGAGCTGTTGCTGGGCAATGCTTTCCCTAAACCAGGAAGGGTTGGACTCCTAAGCTCTGCTGGCTCTCAGGGAGCACAGAGCAGGACATGAGGAGGTTCCAGCCATCAGTGGAAGCTGCAACTCCACAAGATAAGAGAAGCCAGTGGCCTGTGTGGGTGGAGACAGAAAGAGTCCAACAAGGGCCAGAAATCACCTGTGAGGGTAGAAAAGCCCAGCTCAGGGATCTCATTTTTCAGGGTCTCTCTGCAGATACTCCCAGCTCAAGCTGCTCCCATTGCTGTAGTACTCAAATATTTCTTTTTTGTTTTTTTCTGGAATAAGATGTCTGAGACTCTGCTGCAGAAAGCTGAGGGTGACAAAACTTTTTTAGCAGTTTGACATCTCAGGTGGGACCCAAGACCACAACTTTGGATCCTTTCATCTCCAAAGATCCATTACCAGCCCCGTGTGAGCTCCCCTGGGACCTTTGGGTGGGAGGCTGTGGGGGTTTAGGAATGGAATTCTCCAAAGTAGAGCTCCCATGCTGCCCCTGGCTTCCCTGTCCCCCTCCACCTGTGGGTGACTGAAGAGGACAACTGGAGGTATGGAAGATAAAGATGGCAGGCTGAGATAAGAACAATTTACTGGAAACAGATGGGATAAGAAAATGAGCAGTAACAGCAACAATACTAGAGACAAAGGGTGTAAGAAACAATTCAGTTGGGAAAAAAAACACCCAATAATAGACAATACCCAGCCACTTCCTCAGCTGAAAGGAACCCTTTCCCCTTCCCCCAGAGGAGTCCCTTTCCCTGCTCCCAGCAATTCCATGAGCTGGTACAGAACCACCTTCAGGTCCTGGCCATGCCCCTTCCAAGTTACTGTAAAAATTAACTCTGTCCTGGTCAGAACCAGGACCAAGGCACCGAGGGATGAGTGTTGAAATTCCATCCATAGATTTGGTGACAGTACTGGAGTGTTTCTCTCTACTGGGGGCTGGGGGACTGAACCCCTCTCCTGCTGCTTCCCCTGGTCAGCACAAGGCACACATAGAACAGAATTAAAATCCCTCTGAGTTCCAGAAAATTATGGGAAAACAGACCCAGCACTGAGAAAGGGATGCCTTTAACTGAGGTACTACAAAATTGTGAAAACAATCTTTGGCACAGCAGGTCTATCAGAAAAGCACGCAGGTATCTCAGATGGAGGAGACTGGCCATTTATAACCAGAGATGGAGCCCCAGCAGAGCAGTGGCCACCACAGGGGACCTTTGAGAGCACAGACTCACATTTCTGAGGCACTGACTGGGTTCCCAGGCCAAAGGGATTGTTGGTAAGTGTGGGATAACTGGGCATGAAGCCACCATAAAGAGCGCTGGTAGCAGGGACAGAAGGAAATCAGAGTTCCCAGAAATGGGGAGCAACAAAACCATGAAGAGCCTGATCTACTCTAACGAGCCAGGAGGTCAGCAGCAGCCCCATGCCCCAAAATTTGGGCACAGCTCTGGGTCACAGGATATTTTGGGCACTGTCAGATTCTGGGCTGCTGTTGGAGATACTGGAATGAAGGGATGGGACTGAGGAGAATGCCCCCACCTGTGAAGATCTGTAGAAAGAAAAGGATGGGAAGGAATAAATCCCCTGAGGTGCATAATGCCCTTGGATCTGGAATGGGACTGGGTGCAGAACCACACCCTTCTCTTTGGAGAGCATTTATGATGTACTATATAAAATGAATAGAATAGAATAGAATAGAATAGAACATAAAATAACATAATATAATATGATATGGTATAATATAATATAATATAATATAATATAATATAATATAATATAATATAATATAAATAATGTATATTTCCAGCTCACAGCATGTTACAGATACCCACACCACAGCTCCCCATTTTCCACTCTGCAGTACCACTGGAGCCAGGAGATCACCAGCAATCCTCCCTCTGGCTGCATCCCTGGACAGATGCTGTGCTGCTTGTGGAGGGGTGAGGCCTGGCCTGTTAATCTGTGCTCAGAGAGGCTGGCAGCTGGATTAGTGCTTCAGATGCTCTTAACATCTGCAGCTGCAGGACAGCCCCAAATTCCTCAGCTGGAAGCTGGAGGTAGCAGTAAGGCTGGTAAGAGCTCTTTTTGGGGGGTTGGGGATTGAATTGCTGCTGCCAGGTAGATGGATGAGGGAGATTTTATGGGAGATTTTGTGGGAAAGAGGGTGGTGGTGTTGTTATCCTGGCATTCCAGTCCTGTCATGCAGTCCCCTGGCTGTGATTCCCAAGGGTAAGGGGGTGTTGTTGGCTGTGTAGAGGGAACAAGACAAAGGAACCTTGCAGAGGGCTGGAAGGAGCCTGTGGAGGAGCCACAGTGAAAATGTGTCAGCCCTGAAGGTCTCAAAGCTTCAGTTCCTTGTGTTTGGAGGTGAGGTGAGGATAGTCAAGGGAAATGGGAAGTGCCAGAAACTGGGGGTAAACACAAGGTGCTGTCAGAGACAGGGAAGGTGTTGCTGAGGACTTAACTTTTGTGGTTACTGTGGATTTATCTCATAGAATGGCCTGGGTTGGAAGGGACCTCAAAGATCACCTCTTTCCAACCCCCATGTCCCTGTCCAAAGCCAGTCTGTCCCTGCAGCTCTGCTTACCCGAGCAAGGCTTTGGTACCTCTTTGCTCTGACTGCTTTTTTCCTGCACCAACTTTGTTCTCTCCAGCACAGGGGTTTACAAACCCTTCATTTGTGGGTTCCAGCAGCACAAGGGATGAGAAGAGCCTGCTGAGCAGCCATGGAGGGGTTACAGCTGCGGGTAAGGATCCCCTTGTGCACCTCCCTCTATCCTGGCAGATAAGGGGGGAAAAATCCCAGCTCCATCTCTGTCCCGTGAGCCTGGGAGCTGGGAATGACTCCCTTGTCTGTCACGGTGGGGAACTCCGGGAGGCTGTTCAGGATTAAGCCCAGAGAGTGCCTGAGCTCCCGGATTAACTCCCCACGTCCCCTCCCCTCGAGCAGATCCCGGGCTGCTGGAGGCACCCAGGGACTGGTCCTCTCCTGCTTAATCGCCTCAGATGTCAGGAGGAGATGAAGCTGCTATAAATAGATGGTGAAGCCCTCCTGGTTTCAGCTGTGATTCACACACATGGCACAGAAGCATTAGGGAGAATTAACATCCAATCTCTCAGGCACTTTCCTGTGCAAACGCCATCCTGTCCCTGTCACTTAAGCTGCTTTCCCAGGGGAGATCAGCAGCACTCGCTGCATGGGCCAAATGGATGGGGAAACCCAGAGCAGGACTGCTGGGGAGATAAACCTGGAGCAGAATTCCTGGGGAGATGAACCTGGAGCAGGACTGCTGGGGAGATAAACCTGGAGCAGAATTCCTGGGGAGAAAAACCTGGAGCAAACTCTCAAGGAGATAAACCTGGAGCAGGACCCTTGGGGAGATGAATCTGGAGCAGGACCCTTGGGGAGATGAATCTGGAGTAGGACCCTTGGGAAGATAAACCTGGAGCAGGATTCCTGGAGAGATAAACCTGGAGCAGCATTCCTGGGGAGATAAGCCCGGCTGCTCCAGGAGGTGACAGAGCAGCCCCTGCCCCTGACACAGAGCTGCCTCTGAAGATGCTGAGGGCTCCTGCTCCCCCCTGCCCGGGGCTCAGGCTGGCCGGGATGGGTTTATTGAGCTGCCCACACACCTGGACGAGAGACAACAGCCCTCGGGACTGAGGCAGCTCCTGGAGGTGGTAGGTGAGGGGCTGGGGGTGTTTCTGCTCTCCCTAATCCCTGCTGAGCTGGGCCTTGGCCTGGTGGGGCAGGACAGTGACCTGGGTGGTCCATGGGGAATCCCCAGTTTTTCTCCCCATCCTAATTTTGCAAAGCTCAGGGGGGAAAGAAAAACATATCCTACTGCTAAGCTGTCCCGGTGGGAAGCTGCGTGCGTTCATTCCTGCATGTGTTTGCATCCATTTGCATGTGATTAAGGGCTCAGTGTCCCCCTCCCCCTGCCTGGCTGTGAGCAGTGACAGCCACAGAGACACGGAGTGAGGGGGAACCAGAGGAAGGCGAGAGCAGACAGGTCCTGGAGTGGGAATTGTGATGTGTGTTTATAGGGCTGTATCCATCTGCTCGCCTGACAGTCTCCCAGGTGCAGGGAAAAGTGGTGTTTTCCCTGGGAGGTATTTGGGAGGGTAGAGCATGTCTGGGGGTGGATGAATATTTCTCACACTTCCAGGCATCTGGTGTCCCATCAGTAAAGGAGAGATCTCTATCTATAGTCCGTGGTATTGTCAGGGTTTCTTTGCATTCCCACAGGATCACAGGGCAGAGAAGGGAAAAGAGCCATTCAGAGCACTCATGGTTGATATGAAGTAAAGGGGAGTTGGGACTGAAGGATGAGTTTGGACTAAAAGAGCTCAAAGTTGGTGTCTTTGTGTCCTCAGTTGGTGGCCCAGGGAGTCTGGAGTTCATGAGATGAGGAATACACCAGAAAATAGTCCTCTCACCTTGTTCTTTGGGACTCAGGAATCAGGGCTTCTCAATGAAGCAAGGAAAGAGGCAGAAAAAGGGGCAGGGGAACTGAAAATTGGTGGAGTCAATGTTATTAAGATGGGACTAAATGCAAGGAAGTCACCCCATGACCAGCCCAGGGGCAGGGGGCCTTGTCCCACTCCTCACTGCAGGAAAACAGCTCAGGTGGCATCCTGGAACACACACTGAGCCCTGCCTGTGTGGGGGATTAAAGGATCTCAGCACAGGCTTTTCCTTGAGTGTGGAATCTCCTGCCTGCTAAGGCCCTGAAGGAGGTTGGAATATGCAGAGAAAAATGGGATTGGTGTCAGGATGGCATTCCCCTATTTAGAAACATGTCAGAGGCTGGAATATGGACCTGGAGTGCTCAGGTGTGACTAGGTCTGCAGGCACCAGCACAGTCTTAAGCCATCCTTGAATTTTAATTATGCTGTGGAAGAACCTGACATAAGCTGCTTTCAGAAATTCCTATAGGAATGCCTGACCAGGCTGAAGGCCTTCAGGAAAAATTATGATATATTGTTATTGTTATGCTGTAATTGTGCAGAAAGTGGAACTGCAACCCAGAGTTCCAGTGAAGGCTGGAAAGCCCAGCTGGATCCACAGAATCATGTGTGAGTCTGGGAGAGGCTCTGCAGATTCCCTGGCTGTGAGTGACAAGGCTCAGATGATTTGCAGAAGCTTTTGCATGAACTATCCTGTATCTCAAAAACAGGGGGGGGGGAAAGGCTGTGTGGAAATCTAAAGGGAATATTTCAATCTGTCTATCCTACAAGTGAGTCCAGACAACCTGAAACAGCTTAGGAATGTGGAGCATATTGGATGCAAATGGCAGGCCATATGTTTTATAACATTAATTGCCAAACTTTCAAAAGCACCCTCCTGACCTCCTGCAGGCAGTGAAGGAGCACAGCTCAGGCTCAGGCACCTCCTCATTTGTCATCTGTTCCTTGTTTTTCTTCAACATTGATCTGGTTCTCTCACCAACCTGGATGGTCTCCAGTGTTGTGAGAGCTGCACACACTCAAATATCAGGCAGTTTCCCAAAACATGGCATCTGTAAATGCCAAGCTTACAGATGGTACGTGATAGAATGGAATTTACAGGCACAACAGAGAAGGGTAAGGGCAGCACAGAGTGAAAAATTCCATCATTCATCTAGAAAAGCTGGATCTGCTCAGATAATCTGGCTGGTGGCTGCCATGAGCAGATGCTGGACTCTGGAAAAAGGGCTGGAAAGTTATCCAGGAATAAGTCATGGTGGTTGAGAAGGGAGGAAGTGAGAGCTATAACTGAGACTCCTGCCAGGCTGGGATGATGAGCCTCACCTGCAGGGAGAGCAGAAGGCAGAAGGAGTGCTTGGTGCTGCACAAGAACCAACAAGAGGAGAAGAGTTAATGGCTCACAGAGCTCACTGAAAGCCAGGAAGGCATTTCTGGTTCCAGGTACCCCAACATGGGCTGGTCTGCCCGCCCTGGTGCAGCAATGGTACTGAAATTATCCCAGAATAGTTCGGGTTGAAGAGACCTTAAAGCTCATCCTATTCCACCCCTCCATGGGCAGGGACACTTCCAGCAGGACAGGTGAGTCCTGTCCCTGCAGCAGCTTTGTTCTCAGAGCTGACACACACAGGTGTAGTGGTTACTGCCCTAGAGAGACAGCAAGAACAGCAGCACACATGGAGCTCTGTGGGGGAAAAGGCCAAATTTATTGAACAGACAGCTCGTGTTTAAAGCATGTTACATAGAGCTGGGACAGGACAGCAGCTCCTTGGATAATTGGGAAAAACATCCCTGAGACCTCAGGATGTGTCCCACGGGAAAAACACCAGGTGTTCATCTTTATTATGAATTCCACTCTGTTTTTCACCAGATTCCATCCTGGTTTGACCATATTATCATCCTGGGAGAGTTCCTCCCTGTCTGAAGCTCCAACCAGCTCATCAGTCTGGGAATGGAACTGATGAGCAGGAGAGATCCAGGCCTGAGAGAGAATTCTCCAGCTGTCATTTCCCAGCTCTCTAAATGTGTGTGTCCACAAGGTGTTTTCTGCCTGTCTCCCATTCCTTTTCCATCCAGCAGGCTCCCTGCAGCCGCAGCGTGCTCAAGCTCACTGCCATGGAGCTGAAGTGGATCCATGTCCTGGTTCTCTTCCTCTTCCTGCTGTCCGTGGCCATGACTGGCTGCTTCCTGTGGCAGTACAGCCTCCCCAAGCTGGAGCCCAGTGAGTAGAGGCTTTTAACCTTGCTCATGGTTGTCATGAATAATGTTCTATTTGTCCAATTTATCAAACAACAAGATTAAATTTAGTAGTAAATTTTTAATAGTAACATTTATATAAATTAATACAATCAAAGTATTAGATGCATATATTTGAGAATACACAAAATTTGGCAGTAAGTAATTTATTATAAATGAGGTTTGTATAAAGCATAAGGAAAATCGACCAGGGGGATGGGGTGGGACTCACCAATCAAGCCAAAAATCCCAGTTATACACTATATGCTAATACATATTCATACAGAACTTTCTGGAAAGCTCCTCCTAGTTTCTATTCCTAAAATCTATGTCACTATGTTGTATGGCACATACTTTACTAATGAGTTAGGGGGTCTCTCATCCTTTTGAGGGTCTTATTTCCAATGAAGGCTCGTTATCTTCATCAATGACCGAGGTGTGACCTGCAGGTAGTGCAGGTGCACTAGGAAGGGGCTCTGAGGTCCCTCTGGAACCTTCTCTTCTCCAGGAGAACACCCCCAGTGTCCCAGCCTGGCTCCAGAGGGGCTCCAGCCCTTGGAGCATCTCCATGGGCTCCTCTGTTGATTACAGGAAACTCAACTGATCCACTCAAGGCACTGCATGGACAAGGATTAAATATACAGTGTCAATGGATCAGAGTTTTAAGTAGCTGAAAGGTGGCATAAAATCCACGATGAAGGTGCCAGAAGTATTCAGAGACCAAGGTCTGAACAGGTTTCAAGCCACACATTTTCTCTCAGAGTACCAGGCTGCCTGTAGGCTGTGTGTATCCATCCTTGTCCATCTCCAAGATTTCCTAGTGCCATTTCTCTCCTCATCCCTATTTCTGATTTCCTGTTCACCTGGCAAGCAAGAAAATGGCATTTTGTCTGCAGCTGAGAGAGCAGGGTAGCTGTATTTATGAACACCTTGGGATCAGCTGGGAAAATAGTGCTTCCAAGTAAGGGAGTTCCCATCTCTCTCTGAATTTAAAGATCTTTAAAAAAAAATTAAGCAGTCTGTGGGATGTGGAGGATGCAGCTGATTCAGGAGACAACTAATGGAGTAGGTGTGGGACCTACCAAGTGTTGGTAGTGTTGGATTTCAAGTGGCCCTCACAGGTCACTCCTGGCCCCATTTCTGAGGTTATGATACACAAGGGGTGGCTCTTTGTCACTGTTCTCCTGAACCCCAGCTCAGACTTTCCTCTAGATATGGGCAGGCCCTTCCAGGGAGGCTAAACCACTGCTAGGCACCCCAGAGTCTTCTGCAGCCCCAGTCCTTTACTCCCCCAGGCTGCACAGTTAGCTGAGGTACATCCTGAGTCCATCCCGTGCTGGAATAAGCAATAACAGGGCACAGTGCCCCTGCCAGCCCTGGCTCTCATCAGACAGAAATAATTCGATGCTGTCCCTATGCAGAAGTGTCCCTTAGGCCAACACAAGCAAGAAAGCTTGTGGTGGCTGCTGGGTGAGGTTCAAGCTTGTCCCTGTGTCTGTGGAAGTCACCTGTGTCACCCCAAACTGTTTTCCAGATCCATCCGTGGTGGAAGTGAGGTCAGAAGCTGTGCAGATGTGTCCCCGCTATCCTGAGCCTGTCCCACTGGACCACCCCCTCCCCATCCTGAAGGAAGCACTGGAGAAGGTCTGTGGGGAGGGGGACCAGAGGGACACACAGCTCCTGGCTGCTTTTCTCCAGGGATACAGGGGACAGGGAGGATTTTGCCACTGAACATCCCTGGGGAAGGAGGTGGGGAGCTGGGGAGGGGGAGAACAGACAAACCTAGGAATGGATGTGTACAACTCCCTCAGTGAGCAGCTCAGTGAGCAGTTCTCCTGACCACAGGGTGAGCTGGGATGGACAAACACCATCACTTGCCCATCAGAAGGTCTGGTGAGCTTCCACCAGCAAAAAATTAGTGGCTCTTGGCATCTGCTCCACTATTAGGCAGCCCTCATGTCCTGGAGAGTACCTGGCTCAGGTACTCTCTGGTTCCAGTTCATCAGCCAATGCCAGTTCCTTACCTTCTTTCTTTGCTGGCTTTCCTCACACCCCTGCTTAAAAATTTAAAAGCTGCTTGTACATAACTCTGGGAAGGGAAAGGGAAAGGGACAGGAGACCTGCATCTGACTGGAAGAGGGTGGGATACACTGTCATTAAATTCTCAGTGTGAGATGGATCTGACATTTTAGCACCGCCTGAACTTCTGGCAGGCTCCGTGTGCTCTGAGGAAACACTGCAGCATTGCTCTGCCTGTCTGGGCCTGGTGCTTTGTCAGACCCTTCCTTTGAAGCTGATGGTCTCCCTCCCTCCCTCCCTCCCAGGTGGATCAGATGCTGCGGCAGAGGATGCACAGCTCGGGGCTGCCAGCCCTGTCAGCCATCGTCATCTACAACGACACCGTGCTCTGGACAGGCAACCTGGGCAAGAAGAACGGCTCTGACCCTGCCTCAGGGGCACCCAATGAATACACCATCTACAGGTGAGACACCTGGCCAGGTGAGAGAGCCAGGAAAGGCACACACATCCATGGAGAGCTGGTGAGAGAGCCAGGAAAGGCACACACATCCATGGAGAGCTGGTGAGAGAGCCAGGAAGGGCACACACACCCATGGAGAACTGGTGAGAGCCAGGAAAGGCACACACACCCATGGAGAGCTGGTATCTGGCCATGGAGATGCCATCACAAAGTGCAGGTCTATGCAGGAAATTCTGCTGGCTTATGCTGGAACTTTGTGAGACAAAGTAAATTCCCAGATTGTTACATGCTGGTGGTGTACTGAGTTACTTTGGATTTATTTATGTATTTTTTTGTAATGTTAACTGGTGCCAAGTCTGAGACAGAGACATGTCACTCTATGATTCATGTGACAAAAAGCCCTTTATTGTTCTCAACTTCACCTTAAATACCCTTCTTAATATTCCTGGGCAAGCACTTATGATTGGTTGAAAGTTCAGGCTGCTCAGCTCTCTGACCAATAGCTCCTGCAGCTTAGGCTGGGACTCATTGGGTCAAATCCCTGTCTGGTTCCAAATCTGTCCTATCATTGTTCCCTGGAGATGTGTCTATCAGACCAGGCTGCTTTTCCCATGTATGGCCAAATCAATTGCCCAGCAACAAGGCAGCTTGTACTGTGACATTTTGTCACTTAATTCTGGCAATGTTTTAAATTGGAATAGCAATGACCCTAAAGAAGCTGAAAACATACTACTCCTTACATGGAAATGGCTTCATGCCCAGGGCATAAACCTGAAAATGAAGAGCTGGCACAGATTTGGAGAGCAGAGAAGAGACAGTGCCACAGGATTCAAAAAAATAATAATAAATGTCAGTTTTGGGAAAACTCACAAAAAATTGATGTTTGGGATGAATATCTACAGAACACATAAAGTAGACCCATAAGCTTATTCACAGTCCCAGTGAAGACTCAAAAGTCATATTGGCTGTTATTTTTTTTTAGGTTAAGACAGAATCAAGCTCTTAATGTGTGCTAAAATCCAAAAAAGATGAAGGAAATGCTTCCTTCCTATAAAGATCCATTTTCAGTGAATTGTAACTGCGCTATCTAAGAAACATGGGCTGCACTCTGACTATAAAATCCGTAACTCAGAATGAACAATTTTTGCCAGCTTCAGCAGTGTGATTATCTGTTTCCTCCCCATCTGTATAATGATAAAATGACCTCCTGCTGTTTTTCCTCCAGAACTATTGAATAATTTGGGTCTGGAGGGACGTTCAAGAACTGGTTCCCACCCCAGGGGTGGGGTCCCCGTCCCTGGGTGGGCTCGAACCACCAACCTTTCGGTTAACAGCCGAACGCGCTGACCGATTGCGCCACAGGGACACCTGCAGGGCCTGGCAGCTGTGGGGACCTGGAACTGGGGACACTTGGGTAGTGCTGTGGAGGGAGCAGAAACCATTTCTGAAGCAGAAACCCTCTCTGGGGCCCATGGAGGACAATACCCTAAAGATGAGAAATTGTTAGCTTAGAGTGATGATACCAAGAATACTCTGCCCCCCTTCGTGTTACCTTTCTGTAATATTACTGGTTCATTTTCCTTTTAGGTGGATTGGTTCCCTAAACCTCCAAAGCCTTTTGGAGATTGGTTTTAGAATACCCTTGGTAATTGGTGCAAAATGTAAAACCCTTAAACCCTATAAAAAAAACCTAAGAAACTCCACCCAGTGAATATGCTAGACTGGATCCCTTCATAGAATAAAATTATGGAATAATTCCTATCTTCATATTCCAATCTCTTGTCTCTGCTGGCTTCGGGGGCACTTTGCAAGCCAGATTCTATCTGGGCAAGGCTTGGGAACGTGCCCTGTCTGCTTGGGCAGTTTTGGGGTCTCAAGGAAGCCCCCACATACCAGTGACAGTGCTGGGTAAATGATCCAACTCGATTATCTTAAAGGTCTTTCACAGCCTAAATGATTCTGTTATTTTAACCTTCAAATTCCAATAAAATACTTGAGAGTTTTTATGGTGTTTACTAACCAGTAATTTACAATTTATGTGGTTTTATGAATGCCAGGTGAATAGAGAGATCAGCAGTCCACTGCACTGCTGGGGACAGACAGAGGTGATGTTGCAGTCTATAAAGATTCAGATTTAAGAATATTAATTCAAACTTCCTACCTGTATTTTAGCCATTCCCTCTGGAATGAGCAAATGTGTCATGTAAAATCACAGTGATCTCTTCTTTCCTCTTGATTCATGGGCTTCTTAATGCTAAATTTCTCCAAATGTTTCTTCCCTAACAGAATTGCCAGTGTCTCCAAGATCTTCCCCACCATTATGCTGTACAAGATGTGGGAGGAAGGAAAAATCACATCCCTGGATGACCCATTGGAGCGTTATGCCCAGAACTTTGTCATTAAGAACCCTCTGGGGAGGCTCAGGGACTCAGAGCAGAGATACTCAGCAGATGGGCTGGCTTTTTTGGAAAAAGGCTCGATGCCACTGAAGCCATCCCCAGTGACCCTGCGCAGAATGGCCAGTCAGCTCTCAGGTAAGGCAGCCTGAGTGTCCCTGGGGCTCTCTGCCCTGGACAGACACCACAGAGACAGCAGACCATATTCCAGGAATAAAAAAAGCTGCTGGGAGGCTGTTTCCAGTGTGGACCCTGCAGTGTGCACCTACCAGGATCAGGCAGGGTGTCAGCAACTTCATGGAGAGCTCAGAGGAAACTCTTGTCCAGGACACCTGCCAGGAAAGGGGCCAGGATGAGGAGGGTTTTCCCCTGATATGTGAACACAGATCCCTTTCAGGTGAACACAGATTCCTCAATACCATGACCTGAAATCAGTCTCCAGTTGCACAACAGTGTTTTCTACTCCAGAGTGCTCTCATTTTTCTGAGATGTAGAGTTGAGGGTCAAATCTCTTTGCTTTGAATAGAAAGATCTTGATTCCTGAGCTAAATTTAGCTGTCAGTGTGGTTCCTGATCCAGGATTCCTGAGCTATTAATAGCTTGGCACTTGCTGTCAGAGAAGTGTTAATCTGCTGCTACCTTAAGAATTGGGGAACTCGTATCTTAAGGGAAAAGGAGCTCACAGGACTAAGAACTTTAAACTTTCTCAGAAACAAAGCTGCTAATACTTGACTGAGAGATTACAAAACAGTCAAAGAGACTACTGATATCATGTGTGGTATTTTGGTTAATCTCTGTAACATTTGCATTTCTCCAGATTGGAATAAATGCCCTAAAATTAGGACCTAAAATCCAAATAGCATGTCTGCAACTTGCAGGACCTCAAGATGGGGTACAGCATCATTTGGAGCAAGCCAGTATGAAAATGAGGGCTTCCCAAACCTGGAGAGAAGCAGATAAACAATCCAAATTGTCCAGTGGCCACATCTCTGCCCAGCCCCTCTCCCTGCAGACAAGGTGTGGCTCTATCCAGCCTGATGTTGTCTTCAGGGGCACCAAAATTCTGCCTGGTCCCCTCTGGCTCTCATGAGCACCTGAAGCTGCTCTGACTGCTCCTGTCACCCCAGAAATGCTGTAAGGAACACAAATCAAAAGGGTACCGTGTGGTGGCATAATTGCTTGTACTGTGCCATTGCTTCCATCACTGTGCTGGATTTGTGCCCCTGCTCAGCTCCTTTTATACTCCTGTGTATTTTTGGATTTTAGAACGTGGCCCAAATTTCCCAGAGCACCCCCATGGGACACACCAGCCCTTAGACCCTGACAATTCAGTAGAAGGAGATGCACAGTTTCAAAATCCCAACTGCAGATCAAAGGAATGTTCCAGTTCCACTTTCCATTTGCTGTGTGTCAAACCCCAGAAAGGAATAAATTCTGCTTAGCACTGGGATCAAAGCCACTGCATGACATATTGTAAAGTGGGTTTCATCTAAATTCTTCCAGTGGAAACTGATCTGTAATAGATCCTCATTATCTGGTTTCTCCATTGCATATTACAGAAGCAACTCCAAAGGTTTTTCTCCTTAGCACTCGCTGGGCCCATTGCTGGAGGGAAGCTCCAGCTTGTTAAGACCATGATTTTCAAATCCACACGAATGACAGGATGGGATGCAATTGTAAATTATTAACAACGTGCTTGTCACTTCAATTAGCAGCCCATGAGGTAGAAATCAATGACTCTGGATTATATTATGCTCTGGTTTATCATTTCCAATGAACCTCAAGGAGACACTGCACTGCTGTCACAGAACTGAACTCTCTCACTGCTCCAACATTTTCTTTGCTGCCATTGGGGCAAGTACAGAATGAAGGAGCTCATTGTCCATTGGGGATGTCAGTGCATCTCTTATCTGGTCATGCAGCTGCACAAATAGCCCCAGAGCAGGGGCAGAAGCAGGGCTCTCACTCCAGCTCAAACACCAAGTTCAGGCCAGCTGAGAAAAACAAGTGCTGCTGCCACAGAACAATGGGGCCTCATTCAGCTCTGCCAGGGTGCAGGACAAGGGGAAAAGGCCCCAGGTTGCACAAAGGGAGGCTTAGATCAGATATTAGGAAACAAATTCTCAGGGGAAGGGTTGTAAAGCATTGGCAAAGATTGCTCAGGGTGGAGGGCTCAGGTGGAATCACCATCCTGGGAGGTGTTCAGAAAACGTGGGAAGTGGCACCTGGGGACATGGGTAAGTGGTGGCCATGGGAGTGCTGGGTTAATGGTTGGACTCCATGATCTTGGAGGGCTTTTCCAGCCTTGGTGAATCCATGATTAAGGCATGGTCACTGAGTACACGATTGTGAGTTGTTCTTCTGTCAGAAACATGCATTTCCCAATTTCCTCCCAAACCCCCACACCAAAACAAGTTGCAAATGGCAGCAAGGATTCCATTCCAAAAGTGATCCAAGTTCTGGCCTAGGCAAACCATAGATCCTGTGCAGAGGAGCAGAGGTGATTCAAAAAACACTGACCAAAAGTTTTAGTGTTCATGTTCAGTGAGGAACAAAAAGTGAAAAGAACTAAGATATTTTCTACATTTAGAAACCCTGAAAATTAAAAGTGGAAAGAACTTTGGGGTTTTTTTCTATATTCAGAAACCCTGAATAAAAGTTGCTAAAGATGAGAGGGAAGATAAAAATACTTTAGGCCATGCCTGGAGCTGTCCAGAGCAGTTTAGGCCCTCTGTGGTGAAGCATAAAGAAGGAAATCCTATTAAAAGGGACTATTACACATGTTTGGAGTCAAAGGAATACAGGGAATTTCCAACATCTCATTTGCCCCTTTCTTCCAAACCACACTTGGGGATCCAGGATCATTTCCATCACTCATTGTTTTCACTGAGGTGCAGCAGCCCAGAGTTAATGTTGAGGTAGCCCCACTGGTGCTTCCATTTTGCCATTAGTCTTTGTTGTCTCTTCAGCAGAGCCACCATTCCCATGGTTTCTGTCTCTCTCCTGGCACAGGTCTGCCCAGGAGGCTGCGATCCACCAGCCTGCTCTGGAAGGGCAGCACTCAGGATGCCCTCACGCTGCTCAAAGATGACATCCTGGTGGCTGACCCAGGAACCAGGTCAGATAAATTCATTCAGCAGATTTTGGTCTGGATGTGTTGTCCACCCCCAGCCCCATCCCCAGCCTCCATGGCCATAGATAAGATGCAGCCATTCCCAAAGGGGGATTCAGCCACCTCCCCACACACCTGTCACAGGCTGGGAAAAAAAAGACTGTTGGAGGTGTCATGATTAGGTTTAATTTTTTTAAGCCCAGATGAGCCAAATTAAACTGCTATACTTCACTTAATGAGCCTTAAAAGATGCAGGTTTTCAAAAGTGGAAAGGCACTTTAATTTAAACATTTTAAATCATCACAGGTTTCGGTTAAAATCATGTCTGTGAGTTGTGTGTCTCTAAATTATCTAAAAAGTCTGTGGATGCTTGTTTCAATTCCTGTAGCCTGTTAAATGTCTGTTACCTAGGTTGCAAACACCCAAAAATATCCTGGAATCATAGAATCCCAGACCGATTTGGGTTGGGAGGAACCTTAAAGGTCACCTTTCTCCACCCCTCTGCCATGGCAGGGACACCTTCCACTACCCCAGGTTGCTCCAAGCCCTGTCCAACCTGGCCGTGGACACTTCCCCACACCCTTCAACAGGATCCTGTGGACAGCAGATGAGGGAAAGGATTCAAACTAACTGGGAAGAAACTTTCTGTTTGGTAATTAATTACAGTCTGAAATAATTTACCCAGGATGGCTGAGGATCTACCAGTCACTTGTGTTAGTTCTGTCCCACATCATGTAGGAGGCTACAACAGATATTCCTTAAAATCTGAGGAGACATTAATATCATCATCTTCTTTGGGATTTTTATATCTTTATTGTAACTTAGCTCTATTGGTATCTTTATTTTATGATCCCCATGAAGATAAATAAGGACATCCCCTCATAGTCTCTCAACAATCAATATTAATTGATGTGTTGATGATTTTCACTCTCTCTCCTTGTTCCTGGTTGTGCTTCCTATCTAACAGATCATTCTTCCCAAAGGAAGCTCCCATTCACTGATATAGATGTTTTAACATATTTTTTATGTTGAAATTCAGCTCCATTTCAGATACAAGGTTTTGCATACAGAATGTGATTATTCTTAGGGTAAGAATACATATGCTCACCATGTTTTATTTAACTAAATGAGCTGGAAAAGGTTGAAGTGGTACCAAATTTATGATCAAAATAGGTCTCAATGAGACGTGTGGCTTCACACAATTAAAACTGTTGAAAATATAATGGGCTGAAAATATAATGAATTTTGAAAATGTATTTTTTAAAAATGCCCCTTCATGTCTTCATTCCATTAAACTTCATTCAAGTGTGAAGACTTCAATCACTTCATGGTTATTAAAGACTGGAGTACTCAGGTTTCTTTAATGACTCCACATTGCTGGATGCTGCTTTGTGGGCTTTTAAGTGCTCTTTAAGTGCTTTTACCATCTTAAGGTAGCTTAGGTATCTAAGTGATTATCCAACGGCAAATCCCCAAAGAGGTTTACCCGGGATTTTGAGAACTTTAAGGTGAGCACCTGGAACTCTCCATGCTGCTCTTAAAAAGAATGGATGGTGAACAATTATAAACAGCAAGTCAGGTTATGCAAATATAAAGGAGATGTTTCTTTTCCATCTTCAGCTCTTTCTGTACATCAGGGTTGAAATGATGTTCCTGTAAAACATTTCTCTTTCTTGACTTAACAACAAATCATGGCACCAACACGCAGCTTGTCTGTGTCTCCCCTTCATCTGTCATTCCATAAAATGTGAATTTTTCCCTAAAGAAGAGAGACCCAGGCACTGATTTTGCATATCACTGATGAACAGCTGATCCCAATTGATGCATGGGCTGGAGCTGCACTGGCTCTGTCACTTGACCTGTGCCAAGAGTGGGTCACACCCCAGGGAGCAGGATGACCTGAGGTGTGACTAGAGCAATTTCTCTATGACCTTTTTGGCTGTCAGTCTGTGCTCTGAGGAGACAAGGAGGAGGGAGAGGTCTTTTGCATAGGATAAATGAGGATTTTATTACTCTGGGGAATTTGAGGGCAAGAGAGAAAAAATTTCGAGTGTGCAACAGCTGAAATATGGGGAGGTTCAAGGGTGTAGCTGTGTGGTTAGGGTTTATTAACCCTTTGGTTGTGGCAGAGAAAAGAGAGACAGCCACATGGTCATCCTCAGGATAGAAGGAGACAAGTTTATTCAGAAACTCACTGCTTAAGTAGCATGACTGCAACTTCAAGAGCAGAATAAAGATGATTGGTACAAAGAGAAGACACCCCATTCCCAGGGTCTGGCACAGCAAGGCAGGTGTCCTATCTTTGTTATTAATTCCTCTATGTTTTTGACCAATTTATCTGGGAAAGATTTTCCCTGGCCTTCAGCTGGACCAGCTTATCAGCCTGGGAATGGTTCTGAGAACAGAGCCAAGAGGCTCTGGCCTGGAATATTTTCCAGGCTGCTCTCTAGAGTGAGTGTCCACACAAGGGGAGGGTACAAATCATCAGCAAATTGGAGAAATCCTGGGGAGGGGTAAAAGGCAGGGTTCACAAAAGCATGGTCCAATGAGGGAGGTAGGGGGGAAATTGGGTCACATGGACTGATGAAATGTCTGGTTTTAGGGGATTTCCAAAGGGGAATTCCAAGCAGGGGGTTGGCACAAAGCAGGACTGACAGGGAATTCAGGTGGGTGGGAGGGTACAATTTGGACAACACCATTAACCTGGGCAATAACAGAACAGACCATTAACAAGAAGCCCACTGCAACACCCAATGCCTTCCTCTCCTTCCCAGGTGCCACTACAGCAACCTGGCCTTCTCGCTGCTGGCCCACGTGCTGGCGGAGCACGGCGCCGACGGGCAGTACCAGCGCTGGATCTCGGACAACATCCTGGAGCGCCTGGGCATGGAGGACACCGGCTTCGACATGACGGCGCCCGTGCGCGCACAGATGGCCGTGGGCTTCTATGGCAGCCAGCAGCCGGCCCCGCTCTACGACCTGGGCTGGTACCGGCCCTCTGGACAGATGTACTCCACAGCTGCCGACCTGGCCAAGCTGGCCATGGTCTTCCTGGGCACTTACCACCGCCGGCTGCTGGAGCCCGACACGGTGAAGACGATGCTGACGCCCCTGTTCAAGTGCTCTGTTGAATATTTCGCTAACAAGACAGGCACGCCCTGGGAGATTAACGAGCAGTTGGGCTATGATGTCATCAGGAAGGATGGGGACCTTGATGGCTACTCAGCCACCTTCTCCCTCGTCCCCAAGCTCCGCCTGAGCTTCATCGTGCTGATGGCAGGGCCCAGACCTCAGGGTGGGGACATTGTGACTCAGACGTACGAGTATCTCATCCCTGCCATGGAGACAGCGTTCAGGGAGGCCGACAAAAGCTTGGTTCCTCCTCCAAACCCAATCCCTTACGTTGGCTACTACACCTATTCCAACCTGACTTTCTATGAGATCAAAGTTGGAATTGGTGGGGTGCTGGTCATGCAGCAGTTTGGGCCTCACGTGGAACAGCTGATCCCTGAAAAGTATCGGACAATCAAGCTCCACCACCTGGAGGATCGCGTTTTCCAAGTGGTTTTTGACAAGGAGTTCCCGTGTGTCCTGCACCTGGGCTCTGCCTCCATCTCACTGGAGACACAGAACGGGCAGCTCTTCAACTTCTACCCCTTCGACCGCAAGGGTTTGTCCCCTGGCTTTGACGCCCCGGGGCTGAACACCTACAACGTGCTGCGAGTGCTGCGCAAGCCCGTGTTCTACAGCTAAACACTCCCTGCCCCTCCCTCCCCTCCTGGGAGTGGCTCCAAATCTGTGTCTTACCAGACTCTACTGCCTGTGAGGCTTTGTGGATGCCATTCAAAAGGGAAGGATGGAGGCAAATGACTCTTTTGCCAAACACATCCTTCCCGTTTTTAAGACAACTTTGCTGACTTGTCATTGGCTGCCAGCAGTGCACAACAGGCCAGCTGGCACATGGGCACACCTGCAGGAAAGGGAAGTAGAATGTGCTGGATGGATGTGTTTGGATGCCATAAAAAAAAAGCAGAGCACTGAAGTGTCCACTCTCATATTGTCTGTTTGATGACCATTGTGGGGATCAACTGCTGTCACCATAGGGCTGAGAACTCCCTGGGTCTCTCAGAAAATGTCTCTTTATCAGTCCAAGGATTTCTCCAGGGCTTTTCAAGAGCCTGTCTATCACAAACAAGATCCCTTACCTGGGTTTGCCAAAAGCATTACATGCTAAAAAATGGCACCAGTCTGACACCAGGCCCTGCTTGGGATTCCTGGGAAGTGAGGGTCTGTTTCTTTCCTGGATCATAAACTTTGAAAAGAGCAATGTGGTCCTGTCTTGACTCCTTGGCTGGTCCTTCAAAGGGTGTTGGAGCAGTGTAGAAGCTGAAGCTCATTCTGGGAGCAGGGGCACAGGAACCTGAGGTGGGATGTTCCAGCTGGACTCTGTGACAGTCTCAGTATCCAGGAACGTGTGTGGGCATGGTGTGGAAATTCAGGAAGGCATGGGAACCTTTCTGTATGTTTTGGGCAGGATGTCAGGGTGCAAACGTACCCACTGTGTTTCTGCAGCTGGGAGGGAAGATGCTGAGGAAAAGTGCATCAGCCTGGGAGAGCCACCTTGGGGACAGTGCCCCTGCTCCTACAGAGCCACTGGTGCATTTTGTTATGGCTTCCTGTGCCCATTCCATGCCAGGGCAGGGGATATGGGTCACACCAACCCCAGGCAGTGCTCCAGGTGTGAGCCAGAGTGACTGCACACCTGCCCAGGAAGAAAAGGCCCTGGAGGTGCTGGTTGACAGTGGCTAAATGAGCACAGGTGTGTCCAGGTGGCCAAGAGGGCCAGTAGCACTTGGTAAGTCCCAGCCATGGTGTGACACAGGACAGGCAGTGATTGTCCCCTGTGCTGGGCTCTGGGGAGCCCTGCCTCGAATCCTGGGTCAGTTCTGGGCTCCTCATGACAGGAAAGACATTGAGGGGCTGGAGCATGTCCAGGGAAGGGACTGGAGCTGGGAAAGGGTCTGGGGCACCAGGAGGGGCTGAGGGAGCTGGGAAGGGGCTCAGGCTGGAGAAAAGGGGGATCAGGGGGGACCTTGTGGCTCTGCACAACTCCCTGACAGGAGGGGACAGAGAGGGGGAGGTCGGGCTCCTCCCAGGGAGCAGGGACAGGAGGAGAGGGAACGGCCTCAAGTTGCACCAAGGGAAGTTTAGGTTGGATATTGGGAATTGTTTTTATCAGAAGGGGTGCTCAGGCATTGGAATGGGATAGTGGTAGAGCCACCTCTGGAGGTGTTGAAAAGATGTGGGAATGTGGCACCTGGGGTCATGGTCATGGTTGGTGGTGGCCATGGCAGTGCTGGAGGAACAGTTGGACATTGATGATCTTGCAGATCTGTTCCAACCCCAGTAAATCAATGATTCAGTGCTGTCAATGGCCAGCACATCTCACTGTGATGGGGACAGTGTCAGACACGAGGGCAGACAGGACCATCACAGATGCACGGTCCTGGCTCCTCAATGCCTCTTCAAAATTAAGGGATATTGTGGTTTCAGCCCTGGGTGGAGCTGAAATAAAAGCAAGCAGAGGGGCAGGCCAGGATGGTTCTGACCTTAAAGTGAATATCCAAACTGCAGGGCATGGCAGAGGCTGCACAGCGGGGAAATCCAGAGGGAGGTGTGACAGGGGCACTGCACCAGGGCTTGTAGAAACTTGCACAATCAAAAACCCTTCCCAGTGCATGTTCTGGTATGAGGTGTCTCCTCTTGCAGAGCAATATCCTGCTGCTGGTGGTCTCCACACAGACTCCTGGATGTGGACATGTCTCAGAGAGGATGAGAAAAAAGCCCTCTCTGCTCCCTTCTCCGTGGTTCTCTCAGTGTGTTCCCTCTGTGAGCTGTTCTTCAGCTTCAGTTTTGAATAAAGAGACCATCACTGAAGGCCCAGAAATTCCCTTTCTTTTCTCAGATAATTTCAGTTCCCTGATGAGCACATGGAACCATGCAAACCTTGCCTTACAGAGCTGCTGCTGTGGTGGTTTCCCCTGGACTTGGTAGATGATCACATCCCATACTTCATACAACACTGTATCTTCAAGCATTTAGTCTGGGCTACAGCAAAAGCAGTAAAACCTCTGGAAATGCCATGTCCTGTGTGGTGATGCCCAGAGGGATGAGCACTGGCACATTTGGTGCTGATTTCCTGAGGGCAATATCACTGCCATGACATTCCTGAGACAGCCAAGCCCATGGGATGTGATGTCTGATAGCAAAATCCTGGAGTGGTCGAATTCTGGTTCTTCTGTGTGAGGGCTATGAGCCAGTGTGGGGCTGTCGTTTTTGCTTTGAAACAAAAGAAGTGATTGTTTACCCTCAAAAGCTTCCAAGAAAAATTAGGATTTATATCCCATGTCACTTACTGGCCAGGAGGTAACACCACACTGGACAACCTCCATCTGTGTGATGGAGAGCTGGAGATGTTTTAGTTTTCCATCAGAAGTCTTTTCTAGTGAGTCACCCTCACACCTGTTCACCAACATTTTGGGGGCTCTAATTCATTCTCATTAACAGCAAATTATGTTCTTTGCCACTCCTGAGTCAAATTCATTTCCTGAGCTGCAGCAAAGCTCATCTCACCCTGGGAAGGTGAACAAGAGCTCAGTGTGGGCAGAAGAATCCTTCCCTGACACAGAGGGGGAAAAGGAGACCATGAAAGATCCGAACAGAGGATTTGGGACAGGCTGTGCATGGCAGACAGGACAGGGTGGGGTTCTAGGCTGGTGCAGTCAGCCATGGAGAGCAGCCAGAGTCACAATCCTGAGTCCAAACTTCTTTCTGTCACTTTGTGCCAAAGCAGCATCCTGAAAAGAGCAGAACCAGCTCTGTCATTGGGAGAGGGGAGGAGGAGGTGACCTGACTCAATTAACAGGTGTTTTACACCAGCTTTAACAGCTCTTTGTGAATTTACCTTTTTTTTTTTTACTTGAACTTTTACAGAATCTAAGTTACCACTATGAATAATGTTTAAGCTTTTGTGTACACTTGCTGCTGAATTTAAAAATATCTCACTGTTATTTCACCCATGTCAGAGATTGGCTCCACAATCCCTACAACAAACATGCAAAATCTGCCCATCTGCTCACTTTTCACTGAATCTGTGCTTTAAAAAGTGACTCAATGTGTCTGCAACAGCCTATGGAAACACAGTGCTTAAAAATGTTTTTAGAATTACTCATCAGGGAACCAAACAAATAGAAAATGCTTCATTAGCATTCCCAGCATCCAAAACAGACAAGAACAAAACTTACTTTATTGGTTTAAGAGACCAAATTCTGCCCTAAGGAGTACTAATGAAACCACATAATATTGTAATAGTGTCCCTAAAACTGTAGTTACTCCAGAAGTTAAAAGACTCTGGGCCACTAAGAATGAGAATAATCTGGAAAAATATAAACACCTACATCTCAGAACTTTGAACCCTTTGAACTCCTTTGTCAGTGGGTTTTAATGTCTCCAGTCAGTGGAGTGGATTCATCTCACATCAAAGGGTATAATTGGAATATACTAATGAATCACACTTTGCAAATCTCCAGCCCCCAGCTGGCTGGGATGGACCCAGGCCCTGCTGTCATGAACATCTCTTCAGCTGGAAGGGAAACACTTCCAGAATCTGCTCTCAGGTAAGGACAGGTTCTCAACTTGCTCATCACCATTGCCCTGAAGACAAGAGGTTCACAGATCAATAGCTCAGAACAAAACAAGGTGGTGCTTGTTGTGGTCCCGTTCCAACATGACATTGGTTATGACACCCTCTGCCCTCAGGAGTGCCAGCTCAGGTGAGGATCACACTCATATCTGATATGCAGAAGGGGATGGCTGTGCTCCCATTCTCTCTTGCAGCCACACCTCATTTATGAGGATTTTTCTCCCATTCACTTCTGCAGCTGTGCCCCATTTATCCCCAGCCCTCATTCCAAGCTCCCTGTCTTTGGTCACTCCAGCCCATGGAGCCCTCACCTTTCATCCCTTTCCTCTCAGAGCCTGAAGTGGAGCATATCCCCCAAATTCACATTATCCATTTATTGTCCTGAAAAGGGCTTTTTCCTCAACATGCTGTGCTCTGGAGCACCCACCCCAGCCCCTCATGGCTAATGACCAAACATGACTTTAATGGTCCAGGTAGAATTATTGCACAGACAGAGCTGAAATAGTTATATTACAGTCTCCAGCATGAGCTAAGTTGACCAAAAATTATGAAAAAACAATAAAAATAAATTGATGTTTGTCTTGGTTTGAAAGACAGGTGTTTGTTAAGAAAGGCAGGAGTCTCTCTTGAAATGGAAAATGTAAACTCCCTTCTCCAAATTATTATAATTTTGAAATTAAGGAGCTCTCAGGCAAAGATATGGGAATAGGAATAATAGTTCTTTGCTANTAGACAATATTTCATGCCAAGAAACACTCAAAGACATAAAAACAGAAAGAAAAAACAATCCCTTTCCCCCTGGGCAGGATTCAAGGCTCTTTTGCACATACAGACAGGAATTGTGGAAATACAACATAGTTGAAGTATAGTCACAAGCTATCACTGACATGGTGTATGCAACCTTTAATTAAGTGTCTAATTATTTACCATGAGCACTGGGAGTCTCCCAGGCCTGCCACTGCACACACAAAGGTTCCTGGCTTCGTGGCATTTTGAGAGCTCTGGGCATTCACCCCAAGCCAAGACACAAAGATTATCACAAGACAGAATGCTTACACATCAGGACAGTCCTGCTGCTCCTCCAGACTTCTTGGAGGAAATTTGGGTGGAGCTTGCAAGCCCGAAGTGACCTGTGCCATGCAACCTCTGAGAGAGATGTCACACAGTCCTGCTCAGTGCCACGGCTGGGTGACAAGGAGGTGTCAGGTCATAGGTTGGACTCAATGATCTGTTTTCCAACCTAATTGATTCTGGGATCCTTGGAGCGTGTGTCTCTCACAATTCCTGCTCTCCTCCCTCATTCCCACTGTTCTCTTCAGCCCAGGTGCTGCACAGTGCCACAGCACAGGGTGAGTGTCTTCTCCCCCTCCTTCCCACTCATGGTCTGGCTGTAACTGCTCTGGGCAGGTGCTGAGCCTCCCCTGGCAGCCATTCCCAATTCCAACCCAATTATCAGGATTGTGTGTTGGTGCCAGCTCTGCCTGGCAGCAGCTCCTCTTTAGTGCCCAATTTATTCCTCCAGAAGCAATATTTCTGCTAGGGATGGGCAGGCACATCTCGTTTAATTTCAGTTCCACCTGAGCACCGTGGGTGAGATGTGAGAGCATCCTGCTGGCAAAAGGTTGTGGAAAAACATGGGAAGAGAGGAGTCAACAGGAGGAGGGAATGAGCACAACAGGGAGCCGAATATAAAAATGTCCAGCCGCAATTTCCAGTCACTTTCAGCTAATTATCAGACCTACTGATGAAGATGTAAGAAAAGCAGTTGTTAAATCGAAAATCTGAAAGATGGGAGCAAAGTGCTCCCAAAGAGGCAGCTGGAAAATGTTGTGCCCTGCAGCCCCCAAACTGTGGGAGAAACGAGCTCTGCTGGGAAGAGCAGGTCCATTCCAGGGTGACAAATAGGCTGTGGGACAAATCTGCCATAATTCCTCCTGGGAAACTGGTAAAACTGGGGAAATCTTCACCATTCCAGTGCCAGTTGTCTTGGCCAGAGTGTTTGGCTGCTGTTGGTTTGGATTCAGCCCTATGACTCCCAAAAGCCTGTTGACATTGTGTTTATTGTAAGAGATGATCCCCCTCAGGGTTCATTGCACCCTGGTTCTCCTTCCTTGTGAAGGTGCAGAAAAGCCTCTGATCACACAACACCATTCATGTTCCCTGGTGCCTGCCAGGAAATCTGGGACAAACAAGGACATAAAATGTCCCTGGAACAGCTCACACACTGGTGGGAGTTACTGGCTGGAGGGTGGGACGTGTTGTGGGACACAGGAGAAGAGCATTTGAGGGCTGCATAAGTCTACAAAGACTTATCTGGAGGAGGTTGGAAAAAAGCAGTCAAGGGGTTTTGGAGAGCAACAAACATGAAAAAAATAAAGAAATAAGGAAATGAAAGGAGCCTCCAGCTTCCCTTTCATTTGTCCAGAAGACAGGAAGATGTCAGCTCTCAGTCTGGCCCTTCCTTGTGCCCTCTGATGCCACATGAAGTCCTGTGTCTGCTGATAGGTCCTGACTGAATGGTGAGAGTCAGGAGGGGCTGGGCTTCATTGGGGGAATGGCTGCTGTTTGTCATGAATGAATCCAAAATGGGAGATGTCCCCAAAAGGGATGTGCACAGATTTTGGGATGGCTCCCAGGATGTCAGCCTTCCTGGATAATCACAGCCAACACTGACTGATCTAGAGAATCACACCACATGGAATAGTTTGGTGGGAAGAGACCTTAGAGCTCATCCTATCCAACCTCCTGCCATGGGCAGGGACACCTTCCACTGTCCCAGGGTGCTCCAAGCCCTGTCCAACCTGGCCTTGGACACTGCCAGGGATCCAGGGGCAGCCACAGCTTCTCTGGGAACCTGTGCCAGGGCCTGCCCACCCTCACAGCCAGGAATTCCTTCCCAATACCTCACCTAACCCTTCCCTCTGTCAGTGGGAAGCCACTCACCTTTGTCCTAAACATGGAAGAGGATTTAATTCATCCAGGAATCACCAGTTTCCACATCAGGATTATTTTCCTTATCCTTTTCCTGATAACATCCATCTTTCCTGACAGCCCCACTCACATCTGAAGCAAGGAGTGAGGTTCCTGTGAGGTGACTGGGATGTCTTCCAGAGGGATCCCCTGCCGTGGGAGCTGCTGGCAGACACCAAGAGCTTGTGTGGGATGTGAGCTCAGGGCATGCAGCTGCTAGGTTAGGGTATTAACCCTTTAGATGCAGCAGAGCAAAGACACAGCTACATGGTCATCCCTCAGGATAAGAAAGAGATGAGTTTATTGAGAAACACCTTGTTTAAATAGCATGACTCCCAACTTCAGGGGCAGAATAAAGATGATTGGTGCAGAGAGAAGACACCCCTTTCCCAGGCCTGGTCACGCACCAAGACAGGTGTTCTACCTTTGTTGTTAATTCCTCTCTATTTTGACCAAGTTTTCCTCCTGGCAGAAGTTTTCCTGGCCTTCAGCTGGAGCAGCTGATCAGCCTGGGAATGGAGCCGAGAAGCTCCAGCCTGGAAGATTTTCCAGGCTGGCTCTCTTGAGTGTCCACAAGGGCACGGAGCAGGAGCAGGTTCAGAGCGTGCAGAAGCCCCTGAGAAGTGTGAGGAGAATGAATCTGCACCAAGAGCTGTGGTGGGGATTGACAGGCACGGGGGCTGAAGCACAGCTGGGATTTAACCTGTCGCTCCAGTGGCCCGGAACACGAGCGGCATGGAAGCACGCCAGGCCACGCTGCACGTCCTGGAAGCCACCCAGGGCTCCCTGGTGCAGAAAAGAAACGCTCCACATAGTCATGGGTGCAATCAGCAGTTACCCCTCACGCAAGGGCCGGGCACAGCAGACAATTCCTGTGATGGGATTGAGTCACTGCGTGCTGAGGTGTCCCTGTGGCGCTGTGACCGTCTGCAGGAATGGCCCCTGGGGCCCTCTCAGAGTAAAGGAATGCTTGAAGCAAACACACTAATCAATAAAAACTGGGGGGTCCATCAATGGAGGGTGGAAGGGAGGAGGAAGAAAATAGAGAGGAATATTTGAGCACAAGGTGTGGGAGAGGGGCTGGCAGTGCCACAGGCCTGAGAGGAGCAGGGGCTGAGTGCTGAGCACAGAGTGCCTGGACAGGCAGAGACCACCCTGGGGACCCTCACAGTGTGCAAAGTGCTCATGGCCACACCAGTGACACTGGCAATTCTGTGACACTGCTGGTGCTCTGCTGAAGGGGCTTTCATTATAAAAAAAATTAAAATAAAAATTAAAATAAAGTAAAAATTAAAATAAAGTAAAAATTAAAATAAAATAAATAAAATCAAATAAAATAAAGTAAATAAAATAAAATAAAATAAAAATTGAAATAAAATAAAATAAAAATTAAAATAAAATTAGCAGCATGGTTGCATTTGGGGCAAGCTCACAGGAAATGCTCCTGCTCCTGTTGTTGATGGTCTTGTTGATGCCAGTGTTTCTGTTGGTCCCTCAGCACACTCAGAATCTGAGTGGTGACCTCAGAAGTCAACAGCAATCTTTGAAATTCCTCAGCTGTGCCACAGAGTCCCTGGGCCAAGTCTCCACTCAGCCCCACAGGCTCTCTTCACCCAACAAGACATTGAAGACTGACTTTTTCTCAGACTCTTTCTCATTTCCATCTTGTCCTTGAAAATTTCCCAGCACTATATTCCCTTTCCAGAACATATTTTTGAGGTAAGAGACCACAGGAACTCCTGCCCTGCTGCTTGTTGGCAGGATTCTCTGCCCAGCTTTGCTGCAGACATTGAAGTCATTTAGAGGCACTACCACTTTCCTCTTGCAGAAGTTGGAGACTGGGATGGGGATTTCAGCCCTTCACAGCTGCATGCAGCTTCTCCCTAAGAATTTCCTTCCTATTCCAGTTACTGTGAGGAAATCCTCACACCTCACAATGCTCTGTTTGAGCATTGACTGATTGTTTTGTAATCTTTGCATATCAGCACTGAAGTGCTACACCAGGGAATCCACTGGGCCCAGCAGTTATAATTTTACAAAGTCCTTTTCCCGACAAATAATGTAACTCAGAATCCCATGAAGCCACTAAGCAAATTAAAATCCGATGCACAATAAACAATTCAGCTTTAAAAAATACACAGAGCAATAAATGAACCAGAACTGGCCCCGTTCCCATGCACAAAGGAAGATTAGTGGGAGCAGTGTGACCTCTGTAAAGCATCAAAATATCCAGGAGTGCAGTATAAAAGTGTCCACCCCCTTCAATTGCTGGCTTGCCTTGATTGAAAAATATCAAATATTGAAAGGGACCATAACCTCCTATAAATTTTGTTTCAGAGAAATGCAAATCCTTTTCTGTCAATAACCCAGCACCCAAAGTGTGGCCAGTGCAGAGCTGCTGAGCTCTTGTGGAGAAGAGGCCACAGGGTCTGACCTGGGTTCATCCTCCTGCTCAGCACTGAGGGGCACTTGGGCCAAGTGTTCCAGGAGAACACAGCCAGGACTTCTCAGCTCTTGGAGAAAATCTCTCTAGCTCATTGACTCACCATGTGTCCTCCATGGCTTCTTTCCTGCTGCCCAGGAAGATCCTGAGATGCTGAACAGCTGGAGTGTACTGGTTTGAAAGCAAAACCAGTGAGAGACTCCAAGTCAGTAATACAATTTTAATAGGAAAACAAAAAGAAAAAATAAAATACATGCAATAATACAAAATAAAACCTCTGCCAGAGTGAGAATCCAAGCTGCCCCATCAGTCAGTCAGGGGTTGGGGCAGTGCCATTCCATGGGGCTGCAATCCTGCAGTGACAGATGTGGCTCTGCTGCAGCAGTGCTCCTGGAGAAGGGGCAGTTTTCCTCCCCAGGCCCAGGGATGATGTGCAAGGCTCTGGTTTTCCTCTGGGATCCAGTGGGAAAAGGCTGCTCTGGTGTTCCCAATCCCAGCTTGGATCCGGGTAGGAAATGCTCGGCTCCTCCCCCTGGCTGGAGCATCTCCCCATGGGATGATGGAATTGGATCAGCCATGGCCTGGGACTGCATGGCCATGGCCAGGAGAGATCTCCCACAGAGATCAGGATCACCATCCCTCCCATTCCAACAGATGGGGATAAAATACACATTTTGTATTATAACCCAGGACATGGAGGATGACCAGGACAATCATGGAATGGTTTGGGCTGGAAAGGACCATAAATCCCATCTCATTCCAAACCCCTGCCATGGGCAGGGACACCTTCCCCTATCCCAGGTGGCTCCAGGAACTGTCCAGCCTGGCCTTGGACACTGCCAGGGACAATGCACTTCCATGGGCACGCCTGGATCACAGGGAGTACAGGGAGAGTGGTGGGATCTCAGA
Source organism: Toxostoma redivivum (assembly GCA_013397375.1). NCBI lineage: Eukaryota > Metazoa > Chordata > Aves > Passeriformes > Mimidae > Toxostoma > Toxostoma redivivum. The sequence continues at coordinate 133,932 of VXBI01012882.1, forward strand.
TGGAGGCTGAAGGATGGATTTACCAACAGCTACATCTACGTGGAGGACAATGGCACAGAGGACAGAAGAGAGCTGAGTGGTATCAGACAATCCAACAAGGGGCAATGTTCACAAACTGCAGCCTGGGATGTTCAAGGTGGCTTTTAGGAAAAGCTCTCTCCCCCAAATTTCTCTGCACCCCTTGTACAGGTCACCAAGTCCCAGCTTCCCCTGCCTCTTCTCTTTTAAACTCGTGGGATATTGTGAAGTGTCAGTCAGGAATTCCAGAGGAACAGAACTGCAATGCACCCACCTGGCAGAATCAGCAGCTTTATGAGATTAATTTTATATAAAGGAGTTTGATATGAACAAGTTGGTTTGATTGTATCTGAGGCAATTTTACACCTCCTCACTATCAGTCCAGAGCAGCTGTGGCTGCCCCATCCCTGGAAATGTCCAAGGCCAGGTTGGACAGGGCTGGGAGCACCTGGGATAGTGGGAGGTGTCCCTGCCCATGGCAGGGGGTGACACTGGATGGACTTGAAGGTCCCTTCCAACCAAAATCATTCTGGGATTCTATACAATTAAATTCATTTTCCCTATTATTCATCATGGATCCAGGATAAATTTCAACATTTCTGGCAAAGGCATGCGTTTCCCTAAAAGTTCTTAATTTAAAAAGTGAGCAGGAAAAATACAGGATTCCTGAGTGACAAAAGAGATTTGTTATCACTACCTGTACCCAAAATACTGGCAAAGCAATTCCTACAGCTCCAATTTCTGCCCAAAGGACTGTGCTGTCCCCATGGGCAAAGCAGCACTGGGGGTTTCTCAGCCCACATTGGGACATTGTGGTTTGGGAGCTGTGTCCATGATCCCAGAGCTCCAACAGCTCCCACTGCCAGTTGTCTTTCATACAGATTTTTTTTTTCAGTTTTGACTCACATCTTTCAGAAGATTTATAACAGCTCAGCACCTGGGAAGGGATTCCCCATTGGCTTTTTATTATTTTATAACCTGACAAACCTTAACAAATTTATTTTTCCATCTGTTCTAGAGGTGTCCAAGGGCAGGGACACTTTCCACTATGCCAGGTTGCTCTAAGGTGCAGGGCTTTGGACACTTCCAGGGATGGGACAGCCACAGCTTCCCAGAGAGACAATTTGGATGATGGAACCCCAAACTAATTACAGGATGAGTTAATTGTGAGGAGTCCTTTGATTTTGTGTCCAGCAAGGCTGGATTTTCCTGTTCTGCACATGGAAAATCTACCTCAGATGTGTTTACAGTGATGTCTTTTCTCTTGATTTATTACAATGGAAATTCAGGTACCATCTGTGCCTATTTTTTTGTAATATTAGAAAAAAAGCAGGTACTGAGGGAACAGAGCCAAGCTTACTAAAATGGGAAATTTCAATTACATTGCGTAAGGATGCATTTTTCTTGTTTTGTTAAGGCTGTATTTTGCTAATGCCTATTTTATTTGAACAACTGGAAAGCATTTTCTGATCCTTATTTTTCATTTGGAAGCTGAGAAAAAACTCAATTTTTTCCCTACACCGTGAGGTAAATATATTTTTTAAATATTTTGTTTGTGGAGATAAAGGCATATAAAAACTGTAAATTCATGTAAATATATGCAAATATAGTCTCTTGAAGACAAAGAAAATGAAGTTTCAGGTGTTTGGGTGGTTTGGATGAATATGGCATAAGCATCTCTTTGCTGTTGTTTATGTGGTTCACCACAGAGATAAAACAACAGCAGGTTGTGGCTGAAATTCCCACAATTTCCCACTTGTGATTTTACTCCTGGTCTCACAATCACTATTTCAGAAATCTTTATGGACTAACTATGGCAAATGCTCCTCTGGCTGCAGGTGGGCAGGGATGATTTGGGGATATCACCCAGAGGGTGCTGGCACTGCCCAGGGAATGGGCACAGCCCCGAGGCTGCCAGAGCTCAGGAGGGTTTGGACAGCACTGCCAGGGATGCCCAGGGGGGATTGTTGGGGTGTCTGGACTATCCTTGTGTGTCCCTTCCAGCCCAGAACATTCTGTGGCTCCACGTGGAAGGTGCTGATACACCTGAGGGGAGAGACTGAGAGTGAGAGGATCCCCAAGGCATGGTCAGCACTGACGAGCTACTTTGGAATAAATCTCCATCAGGAGTAATAGAGTTGGCAATGTCCATCCCCTGGAGGAGGGGGAAAGAGGAGGGGGGGAAGACAAACCCCCAGCCCATGGTGTGATCCTGATTCCTCTCAAAGGTGTGCAGTGACCCCCTTGGCCCAGCCCTGCTCTGAACGAGGCTGTGACAGCCCCAGGGCTCTGCAGGTGACCTCCCTTCTCCCAGAGGTCACTCCTCTGCTCTTTGGTACCTTACCACAACAGAGGCAAGAACTCACATGGGACCTGTGCCTCACATTCCTGCTGGCCTCAAAAAGGGATGAACACTTCTCCTGAGCACCATTCCCTATGTAACCTCACAAAGGATTAAATCAGAATTTCAAACCAGCCCTCAGAGGGTTGAAAGAGGAGGAGTTTTGCAGACTCAGATCATGGTGACCATATCTCACAGGGATTTGGGGGGAAAAAACAACATAAAATCAAAGTTCAAAACCCAAAAGTGCTGGTGCTGTTCCACTTTAGAGGGTGAGCAAGGGAGCATTGAAGACAATGTTAAGGAATTTCAACTCCTGGGATTAGGATTTGTGGGAGGGGGGTGTTATCCCAAGTAGCTCTCTCTGAGGATTATATTTACATCAGAACATTTGTGGGTCCAGATTTCTCTGGGAATTAGCAGAGCAGCAGCAGCTTCCCACAGGGTGACAGAAGGTGACACCAATCACTGGGTGGAGCTGGATTTGGAGCTCTGTCCCCGTTAATCCCAGGGATTTTCAGAGACAGCCCCAGCACTGTGCTCATCCTGGGAGCAGTGCTCTGTGCTGCAGGTGGATCCACAGAAAAGAACACAGAGAATCCAGGAATCTTCCTCCTTTCACTTCAGGTTTGTGGCAAATGACATCTGCTGCTGAGTCAATATTATTTATAATTTTGAGGACACAAGAGGTGATCCCCAGAGTGCAAGGTGCTTTTTTTGTGCTTTCCATGAAGGTCTGAATCCTTCTGTTCGTTATGAGCTCTTTGAGTACATTCTCCAAATATTCCTGCAGGTAATTCCCATGAAATCTAGGGAGCTGTATAACTTTTGTGCTGTAAATCTGCCAGAGGGCAGGGTTAGATGGGATTTTGGGAAGAAATCCTTCCTTGTGAGGGTGGCATGCCCTGGCACAGGGTGCCCAGAGCAGCTGTGGCTGCCCCTGGATCCCTGGCAGTGCCCAAGGCCAGGCTGGACAGGGCTTGGAGCATCCTGGGACAGTGGAAGGTGTCCCTGCCCTTTTTATTTTATTTTTTTTTTCAATTTCATATCCCACATCAAAATTTAATCCATAATAATCCCCAGGTTTTTGCAAAGGTGCTGCACTCCTGCTGAACTCCTGCTGGATTGCCTGGCATGTACCTGCTCGTGTTTATTCCTTAAAAAATCCAGGACTGCACCTCCAGGCTCCAGAACTCTTCCTCTGAAATGTCTCCCTGTACAAATCATCTCTCACAGCCTGGTTTCATCTGCAAATGTCAGCAAAGTCTGTTCAATACAAGGTGTTAAATGGAAATATTGGATCATGCTGGGTCACACAGATTCCTGAAGAATCACACTTGATGTAACACCCTGGTTTGACAGGGAACAATTCCTAACTCCTCTCTGAACGTGGCTTTCTCCAATCAGCTTTACAAGGATGTTGTGATTGCTCTATGATGAGATAATTTTCTCAAAACAAGCACAATAAACTCAAATTATTCAGTTAAGGTTACACTTGAAAGACATTCAGATATGGGTAAGTGGGAAGTACGCAATCCACACAGCCAGATCTGGCTTTTTTCACAGCTGAGTTACTTTTTTAGGCTCAAAATATTGCAGAACATGTGGGTTTGTTTTTAAAGATAGCACGAGTTGGCAGCAGAGCCACAAAAACACTTCTCATCACTTTTGGTACAATTTAGGGCAATCTGAAGAGCTTGAACATCCTTTCTTCCCTAACTATGAGTAGATTATTTTGATGTGTAGTATTCCCTTGGAATTACTTGAATTTATCACACAAAACAATATCCCTGTGGTGGTTTTTAACCCTCCACAACTGGTCTTTTCCTTCAGTCTGAACTCTGCTCAAATATAGGTTTAATACAATTTTTTGTAAGAGCACCTCATGCTTTCTCTCAGTGAGCAGATTTCAGATTTTAATTATTTAAGATTCCCCTTTCAGAAAGGCTCATGGCCCTGGGAGAAGCTGTGGAAGCAGGTGCTTGAAGCCTGAAGCTGGAATGGCTGCTTGCCCTTCCCATCTCCATCTTTTGTTGCCCTTCCTCAAAACAAAAATGCATGTTCTGTCCCCTCTTTCTACTCTTTCATAGCCCCATGTTTAAACAACCCCACCACAGAGATGTAAATAATAATATTGTCATCTGGAACAATTTTCTGCAAGCCCCACCACAGGCCTGAGCCAAGGCTCCCTGGGATGCTATTTCCAATTTCCCTTCGATTTTCTAACTTTAGTGGAACAAAAAGAATGAAAACACCTACATCTCCAATATCTGTTAGCCTTTTAAAAAAATTTTTTTAACAAGGTCTTTGTCTTTCAGGAGGTCATCTCAGGGACCTGGTGAGGAGATGTAATGATATTCATTATCTCAGTAGACAGAAGCACAGGTGAAATCTCGATTTGGAATTTTAATAGAAAAATAAAACCCTAATCTTTTTGATGAGCAGGTCCTGGGTTTGTCCTGCCCAGCCTGGATGGTTGTGCTAAAACGAAAACATGGCATGGTCAGCAGTGAGCACTGATGAGTTGTTTTGGAATAAATCTCCATCAGGAGTAATAGAGTTGGCAATGTCCATCCCCTGGAGGAGGGGGAAAGAGGAGGGGGGGGAAGACAAACCCCCAAACCTGATCATCTTCATTTGCAGTGAGAGTCACACATGCTCAAAGGGGCTGACAGTGCTGCTTGGTTTTCCACATGTTTGTTTGTTTTGCAGACCTGCTGATCCCATCATGAGTGACCCACAGACATGTGGGGCAAAGGGAGCGCCAGCCTCTGCCTTCTGGGAGATGCTCAGACAGTTGGATCCAATATTCTGCTTACCTTTGTAAAAAGGTGACCCAGAATTCCTCAGCTGCCTGTCCCCAACAGCAAGGACAAAGAGGAGCTGGTCTGTGTGAGGGCTAAGCCAGTGAGCAAAGCATCCCAGAATGTCAGAATCCCAGAATCACAGAATCCTCAAATCCCAGAATCCCAGAATCCTCAAATCCCAGAATCCCAGAATCTCAGAATCTCAGAATCTCAGATTCACAGAATCACAGAGCCACAGAATCAATTAGGTTGGGAAAGCCCTCTGAGATCATTGAATCCAACTTGTGACCCAACACCATCATATCCACATGACAATGGCACTGAGTGCCACATCCAGGCCCTCCTTCAATCCCTCTGGTGACTCCACCACCTCCCTGGGCTGCCCCTTGCAGTGTCCAGTCACTGTTTCTTTGAAGAACTCCCTAATTCCCAGCCTAAACCTCCCCTGCTGCCGCTTAAGGGATTCCCCTCTGGGATTCCCCAGTTGAGGATCCTCCTACAAAGACTCAGATCTGGAGTCAGTGATGCAGAGCCAGCATCTCACCTCTCCATGTCCTCCTGCTCCGTGGGTGGCTGGCTGGAGGCTCCTAGGGCACTCAGGGGTCTAAAAAGCAGCCACAGCTCCATGTCAGTGCTGCCCAGGGTCTGGGAGGGATCAGCACTGTGGCTGATTCCCACCACAGAGCTGGGATGTAGCTGCACTCAAATCATGGAGCAGTTCCAGGGTCCTCAGGACAAGAAAGACATGGAGCATGTCCAGAGAAGGGGCTGGAGCACCAGGAGGGGCTGAGGGAGCTGGGAAGGGGCTCAGCCTGGAGAAAAGGGGGATCAGGGGAAACTTGTGGCTCTGCACAACTCCCTGACAGGAGGGGACAGCCCCAGGTGAGGCTCGGCTCCGGGCAACAGGGACAGGAGGAGAGGGAACAGCCTCAAACTCTGCCAGGGGAAGGGCAGGTTGGACATCAGGAAAAGCTTCTTCACTGAAGGGGTTGGTCTGGCACTGGCACAGCTGCCCAAGGAGGAGTCACCATCCCTGAAAGGATCCAAAAAACACGTGGGTGTGGCACTTGGGGACATGGGTCCAGGGTGGACCTGGCAGTGCTGAGTCAATGACTGGACTTGATCTTGGAGGTCTTTTCCAAGCTCAGTGATTCCTTGATTCTCTTTAGGCTGGAAATGTGGAGGGCAAGGTGTTCATTGGCAGCACATGACTGATGATGACTGAGTGAGATCCATGAGGAGAAGATCCCAAAACCCAGATCATGGAGGACTCAGCTGCCACCAGAGTTTGGTGGGTCCTTATTTCAGAGCTCCTGCTGGACATGCCTGGAGATGTTTTCTTCAAGTTCCCTTCATTGATGAGAAGTGACCACCAACTGCAGAAAGGTTTCTGTTCATTTATTTTGTTTCCAGCAGGTGCCAGGATGCTTTTGGCAAAGTTTGGCTGAAAAGCAGACACATAATCCCATAAGGGCATAAAGAGGAGCTGTTTGTGGTTTGCAAGATTTTGATGTGAAATAATGAAAAATCCACAGTAGAGCTAAAAATCTCATTTTCTCAAAGACAGAGCAAGAACAAAATGTTGTATTTTCAACACCATTTAATTTTAAGTGGTCCCACTGAAAATTAAATATAGATTAGTTTTTCCCTTTAACAAAGTAATTTTCAATATTTGTGGGACAGGTAGGACAAATAATTCTGCTTTCACTTGTCTGCCCATGAAGTGAGTCTGGAGCTTCTCTCTTCTATTTAAGGAAGCTGAAATTATATTTTCTTACCCCATTTTCAGTTGCACTGCATTGCACAGGGGGTTGGATCTCATTTAGTCCTGGACAGTTTGAGAGTTTTCACATCAATTTCTCCCTGCTGATCCACCCACAACCACTCCACCTGTGACAAACACCTATCATTGTACTCATGTGTATGGAACGAGAAATGGCTCACAATTTTTGTGCCATTTTTTTCATTTATTTGAGAGTTGCCCAATAAAAATATCCATTCTTTCAATAACCAATAAATAATCAATGGATAACCAAAACCATCCAGTGAACCACATGGTGTGTGTTTATACAGGTGTATTTATGTTTTGAATCCCCAAATATAAATTGATTTATTCCATTAAATCAAGTATGAAATTCCTGAAAATCACTTTCATGGTAGTGGTGATGATAAGTATAAATTTCCTGGGATTTTGCTCACTTGAAGAACAGTTTATATTCAGAGTGGGACCACTGTGGCCAACCTGGTGTGCACATGCCCAGACACACAGACACTGGAAGAATTTTCACTTTCCACAATAACTAATTCCAAGTTAGTTAGGACACAGCTATTTAGTCATTCCCAGAAATGAAACAAAACAAAACAAAACAGAAGTGACATAGGAATTAAGGATTCTGCATTATGGCAGAATGAGGGGGTTTAACACAGGGAGATAAATGAGCTGCTTGTGCAGGTGTTTCCCTCAGATCCCAGAGCTGGATCCCAGATCCCTGCTGGGAACTGTCACAAACCTCAGCTCCAGCAGAGGCTGATTCCTGCCAAGGACAGAACCAGCTCCTGCCATTCCAGCTGCCACTTGTCCTGTCCCTTTGCTCTGCATTTTCCCCTTCCACAGCATCATCAGCCGAGCTCAGGCTCCTCCAAGTGCCCATTTTATCTCCTCCTGAAGGGAGGACACTCTTCCACTCCAGAGAATTTCGTGAAGCCTCAGAGAATCCTGTGGCACACCCCCCACTGGACACAGCTTTGACTTCTTACTTCAAGAAAATGGAAAGAATTTTAAGCTAAAACTAAAAAAAACCCTCTCCAAATTAAATCTAGAAACTTTTTCTCCTAAGCAGAAAACTCAAGTGACTGGTGGCAGCAAGAGACAGAGCTGGGCTTACAGGGGAAAGATCTGACAAAATACTTTGATTCTGGTTTCTGAACACCCCTTTCTGCTCCCCACTGAGCTGTTTCCAGGGAAAGTCTCCCCTAACTTGGACAGCAGCCAGGAAAAAATAGGGAAAATTAATCAAAACATGTTTTTAAAAGGTCTATAAGTATTATACAGAAAAGGGTTTTTCACTTCTAAGAAAAAACTGTTATTTTCTATATATTAAGCAGTTTACATTTCAGTTGTCCTTGTTCCCCACTCAAAGATTCTCTTCATTGAGGTCTTTGGTTGTTTCTCAGTGGGGATATAGAGCCAGATGAACACAATTGTATTTTAAATTTCTTTAAACTTAAGAACTTTTTTAGCAGAGATCTACCCAGCCGTTGTTAAATTCTGGACATGGTCCCTGTGGATGCCAATCATGTTCTGGCAGAAATATTCCCATGCAAAAGCCACACTCAACTGCACCTGAATCATGCAAATTGCAGCTTGAAAAATACCAAAAGTCTCTTTCTTCTCTTAGTTTTGGGTGTTGCTTTGATCTGTGAGAGAGTTTGTGGAGGAAACTTCATGGCTTATTCACCCCCACAGGCAATTAATGTTGAATTCCGAAATGCTTGAAGAAATTCCTGGGCAGAGCTAATGGGTAACAACAAAAATCCTTCACTACAGCATTTCAGGGTCAGAGACAGATTCATGTCCTTTTAGCAGTAATTTGGTTTCCACGGTAATCCTGGAAACAGTTACATAGTTTAGATTCTTGATCTGGCAAGTGAGATTTTTTTCCACACATGATCTTTATTTGCAGTGGTGTTACACTTCTCTATGACAAATGAGATGGAGAGTCTTTGTTAAAATGAAAGGGCAGCTGTTTATATACCTTAAAAGAAAAGGAGATTTTTGTATCACTCAGTATGTGTCTTTAGCCTCTGATGTTTGGGAAAACTCTTGAATTCATTAAATTTAGGCTGCAAGAAGAGTAAGATGTGCAAAGACCTCAGGGATAAAACAAAAGAAACATTTTTTGAAAAATAATGCAGCAGATAAGGTAACCTGGTTAAACCTTGACTTTTTTAACAAAAAAAAAAAAAAAAAAAAAA
>VXBI01012882.1:143101-161280 GCA_013397375.1 Toxostoma redivivum
AAAAAAAAAAAACAAACACAGAGCAGCTTCCAGGAGTGCAGATTTTATAGTTTGGGATAAAGAAAGTTGGGTGGGCTCTTGCTCCATTGCAGCCCCATTGGAGGACAGGTTAAGGTCACTGGTGCCTGGTGAATTCTGCACTGGTCTAAAACATGTCCTTGGTATTTAGGTTCCTTATTTTTGCTGGGAACATCTGAAATATCTGTGAGACCTGCCATACTAGTCTGAACTCCCTTAGGAAACTGCAGAAGACAATTAAGTTTTTCAGACCCAGCCTTGCTCCCCTGCACAAAACCCTTTGAACAGCAGATCTAAGACCTCTCACCATGAGCCTTTTCCTCTCCTGCCTCTTAAAGTTATTCAGCTTCCTATGAAGTAGTTAAATATTCATGGAGCTGAAGACTGTTCAGGCTGGGAGATCAAGAGCATCTCTCTGGAAAACAGCCCTGGAGTTGCAGAGTGTGTGTGAGCACGAGCTGGGAGAGCTGGCTGAGGACACTGAGGGGGTTGAATGAGTCTCTTGCAGCAGAAAAACACCCCAGAAAAGGAGGATGTCCCTGCCCTTTGAGTTGGCCATCTAAAAATCTGAAACACCTTTGGGTTGTTGGCCAACTGGTAGCCCCAGAGCTTCACAGGCTGGGCAGGAGTGCTGCCACAGCTCCTTGGTGTATGAAAGAGGTTTAGGTGGGGTTTGGGGAAGGAATTGTTCCCTGTGAGGGTGGGCAGGCCATGGCACAGGGTGCCCAGAGAACCCTGGCAGTGCCCAAAGCCAGGTGGGATGGGGTTTGGAGCAGCCTGGGACAGTGGAAGGTGTCCCTGCCCATGGCTGGAGTGGAACGGGATGAGCTTTAAGGTCCCTTCCAACCCAAACCATTGTGCCATTCCATGACCAGGCAGCGTGATACCTTCAAGGCAGCTCCACAGAACATTCCAGGTGTCACTCCTGAGCTGGAGCAGCTCCAGCTGCTCTCAGCCACTCCAGCACAGTCTGCCAGTGCTGCCTCCTAAAAGCTCTGTTCCTGTTCCACAGCCCCACCCCACACACAGGCAGGTGCAGGAGCTCTGGGGCTCCCTCAGTCCCAGTTTCCATCCTCTCCCACCCACAGATTTATAAAATGTGATTATGGTGATCTCATTTTGAGGAATTCACTCCTCCAGTCCCAGTCCCAACTTCAAACCTGGCACTGCCATCCCATCACTCCTGGCCCAGCATCTCCCAGCAGCTGATGCAGCCCTTTCACCCTCCTCTGCTCCCAGATGATTTTTCCCTTTGCTTCAGGGACATGTGACATGAAACCAACCCCTGACACATCCCTGTGTGCACAGCAGGAGAATTTACAGACAGCAGGAAAGGCCTTGGCTGTAAGTTTGTACGATTTTGATCATTTGGATCGGAGCTCAACAGCTCCCAGGTTTTTCCCTGTGTTTGAACATCCATCACTCAGCAGTGAGTGTCCTTGGCCATCATCGGGGCTCTTCTGCCATCTCCTGGGAGAAGTGGATTTTTGCATCAGTAAACCCAGAGTTACAGAAGGCAATTTGAATGTCCATTTCTGCCCTTTTCTTAAAAGAAAGAAATAAATAAAACCACCAACAAAACAGGCAAAGTGCTCCTCAGGCCCTCTTCAAAGGGGTTCTAACACTTAAATAATTTATTTGTGCTTTTTGGGCTCAAGGAGTTTATTAGGTTTTGCTACTTTTGAAGAAAAATTAACACTCAGCTGTGCATCCAGTCCAGTCCAAATGTGTGAGCCACTCAGTAAGACAAGGAATATTAAATATGCTGGAAATTTTGTGGTTTTTTCTTTACCCCAAACCCACGGTAACAGCATGCCCATCACTGGCATAATGACTGCCAGGATGTGTTTAGGAAAATGAGTGAATTTCTTACAGATGAGTGGATTCCTTACATTTGAATCAATCTGGACTGAGAGCACAGTGGTTTTTTGGGCCCTCACCTCCAGGTTCCCAGCCTGGCATTTCCCAGCTGCCCCTTTGAGGAGGAACATTTGCAAAGCCATTAAACAGAAATAGGTGTTTGTTCCCAGACAGTCCCTCCAGCTATTGCTTGGGCACTCTGAGAAATTTGTTGCTGAGATGAAATTTCACACTCGTGCTGTAGAATTATATCAGAGAATTATGGAGTGGCTTGGGTTGGGAGAGACCTCAAAGCTCATCCAGTGCCACCCCTGCCATGGCAGGGACACCTTCCACTGTTCCAGGATGCTCCAAGCCCTGTCCAGCCTGGCCTTGGGCACTGCCAGGCATTAACCCTTTCTTGCTCCTGCCTTTCTGGCCAATGCAGCAGTGAGCAAACCCCACCTGCTGATCTTTAAGGTCCCTCCCAACCCGAACCATTTGATGATTCCATGTGAAGGTCATCAATTCACATCTCTTTTCCTGAGCCTTCCTGAGCTCTGTGATGCCCAAAAGTCCCTTCCTCTAGGGACTGATGCCTCACTTCCACCTCCTGCTCAGGCAAGGAAAGGTCATGAAAAGGTGCCTGATACAGTTAAGGCAGGCCTTGCTAAGCCAGGCTTTTCTCCAGGGATGCCTCTGCATTCCCAGGACATCCTTGGCTTGGTGTCCATTTGATTTTCCAAACAGGCAATACATAGCCATGTATCTGAGGCTCACAGGATAAAAATGTGGTGATCACAGCAGAGCAGCACTTGCACACCAAGGATTTTGGGATGTGATTCCATGTTTCTGAGGTGCAGAAGGGAAACAAAAAGGCTGATGGAAGTTGAGAGTATTTAAGCCAAAGGGCTTTGATCAGTGATATCCCAGTCTAGGGGTTTGTGAGCTCAGGGGCTGCCACAGCAAAGAAAACTCCATCATACCCAGTCCCCAAATTTTAGACTCCAAACAGAGGTGCAAATATTCCTTAGATAGCAGGGACACACATAGGGAATGTCCAGGACATCCTGAGCACAGCATTGTTAATTTTTAACAGCTGTAGATTGTATTTGCTTTATTATTTATTAATCTGACTTCCTGACTAACTGCCCATCTGTCCCCTCGTATCCATCTGGGGTGACTGTGCTCTGTGTGGACCCCATGGATAAAAACCTGCCTGGTCACAGGGTGGCATTATCCAGAGGGGTTTCAACCACCTGCACATTGCCAAAGAAGCATCACCCTGCGAATTTCCAGCCCTGGCAAAGTCAGGACTTTCCAGCAGGGACTGGACAATTTCACAGTTAATGCAACAACTTGTAACTGCCTCAGTCAGTACTTACCCAAAGGTTTTGAAGAGTTATGGAATTCAACATTTAACCCTCTTCCATTAGCACAGGAAGAGATTGTTAAAATGTCTAAATATCTCTTCCCATTTGTTTCTGTCTTTCCTTGGACTTTCTTCAGCAAAACCTATAATTAATGTGTGGGAAGGGAGTTTATCCAGGGATTCACAGGCTGTGAAGCAGCTTGTAGAATTCCCAGAGCTTCTCCAAGCTCCAGAAAATCTTCTGGAGCCCAGGATAGATGCAACAGAGATGCTCCTTTCAGAGCATGGAAAATTCCCTTGGGATGGAAGTGAGCAGAAGTGTGGGCTAGAGCTGCTGATGGGCAATGGATCCCCAAGGTCAACCTGGAGCTAATTCAGGGACCAGCTCTGGATTCCCACTATTTGCTCCTGGCTCCAGCAATATCTTTTACTCCACAATAATTACCACACTCCACATTTTCACCAAGCATCCTTTAATTCCAAACTGATTTAAAAAATTAAGTGAAACTCAGCACAGCTATTTTCAGCCAGAACTTGGCAAGAAATTTGCAGTTTCTGGTTAAGACTCAAAGAAGATGGTGAATTTCTAAAGCATTTCTCTTCTTTTTTCCAGTTTTATCAGTTGGTTTAATAAAATTACCTCACTCTGCAAATCTTCACTTGCTGGCATGGGAATAGAGAAAGCGTGAAACTTCTCAGGGTATATGATATTTTTCCAAATACCATTAATCATTAAACACCTTCTATATGATCCATTGCTAAATATTATTGAAAGCCAGAGGGTCTCAGAAGGAATTCTGGGGCAGCTGAGCTTGCAGGGGAAGGGTCAGGTGTGAGCACCCACTTATGGAATCACAGATTCAGGGAATATCCTGAGCTGAAGGGGCCCACGTGGATTGAGTTCCACTCCTGAATTTTACAGTTGCATTGAACAGAAGCAGGAAAATCCAGTCAAACTGGGGGGGGGAGGAAGGGAAATTATTAATCCAGAGCTCAAGGCAGCATCTGGAAGGCTCTGAACAAGGTCACAGGACCCCTTTCTGGCACATCCACAGGGCTGTCTGGGGAATGTTGTTAAAAATGGGCTAAAATAACATTTCAGAGGTTGTTTGGCATTCATTTGCTTTGTGATAGGAAATCTTTACCCTGGACCCAGATAAGAAGATGTTTAATGGTTTATTAAATAATAAGTCCACAACTTCCTGACAAGCTCTGCTTCCAGGGAACAAGGGATGAAAGGAAACAGCCTCAAGCTGTGCCAGGGAGGTTTGGGTTGGGTATTGGGAATATTTCTTCACAGAACAGCTGGTCAGGCTCTGGCACAGGCTGCCCATCCCTGGAAGTGTTTATACAAAGTGTAGATGTGGCACCTGGGGACATGGGTTAGGGTGAACATGATAGTGGGACTGTTTGATGGTTGGACTCGATGATTTGAGAGGTTTTCCAAGCTAAATAATTCCATGTTTCTGTGATAAACACCTGCTTGGCATGGGGGTACAAACAGTGCAAGGTGGATTCACCACCCTTCCCTTCTCTTCCCAGGCATGGAAACCCTGCCTGGCTCTGGCAGAAACCTGCTGCTGACCTTCTCCATGCCCAGGGAATGGATCCCTCCTGCAGCCCCAGCCCAGCCATCAGCTTCTGTTTGCCCCATTCCCAGCAGCATCTCCTGTTTGGGAATCACCTCTCCAGGCATGGCTCCTCTGTAGTTACTGCCCTAGAGAGAGAGAGACAGCAAGAGCAGCAGCACACATGGAGCTCTGTAGGGAAAAAGGCCAAATTTATTGAACAGACAGTTCGTGTTTAAAGCATGTTACATGGAGCTGGGACAGGACAGCAGCTCCTTGGATAATTGGGAAAAACATCCCTGAGACCTCAGGATGTGTCCCACGGGAAAAACACCAGGTGTTCATCTTTATTATGAATTCCACTCTGTTTTTCACCAGATTCCATCCTGGTTTGACCATATTATCATCCTGGGAGAGTTCCTCCCTGTCTGAAGCTCCAACCAGCTCATCAGTCTGGGAGTGGAGCTGAAGAGCAGGAGAAATCCAGGCCTGAGAGAGAATTCTCCAGCTGTCATTTCCCAGCTCTCTCAATGTGTCTGTCCACACTCCCCCACCCACAGCTCCTCTTAGACTTGCTCTTTCCCGCCATCCTTCATCCCCAGGGTAGGAAGGGTTCCGTCCTGTCCTGCCACTCCCTTCCATTGCCCATGGCAAGGGCTGCTCCACTGGAGAGGCTGCACAGTGACACTGTAGGGGCAGAATCCACACACAAAAGGACATTTCAGAACTAATATCCCATTTATTACAACAGCACGCTGTCTTTTATACCCTCTACAAAGTTTACACTTTGTTGGTTACAATAAACCAACACAACGTTCCTTGGTGTAAAACCATCTCCACCTCTGTTTTTCACAAAACTTTTCTAAAAATACTTTTCCCAGCTATAGGTTTTCTTTCCACTTATCTCCTTCTCCTTCTTCTCTTCTTGGTCTCCAGGCCAATGGCCTTGATAGTATACATTTCAGAAATAACCTTTATTCATTAACCCCCTCTGGCTCACAGACCAGCTGTGAGTCCCACCATAGCACAGAGCATCCAGGACATGGCTGAGAGGAAATGTTTGCTCAGGAAGGAAAAGGCAACTGCAAAAACTGAGAGAAGGCAAGGAAGTGCCACAGCAGGGACCCCAAACCCACTGAGGGAGCAGCTGTACCCTGGTGGGGGGCACCAAAGGCCCCACACTGCTGAGGGGAAGGGAAAGCTGTCCCTCCTCTTATTCCAAGGCAGCCAAAACTCTGCAGGGTCAATAAAAGGTTCAAACCCCGTGCCAAGTGTTTGTTGAAATGCAAAGGGGTTGATCCCAAATACTGGAAAGGAACATAAAAGGCTGTGAGTGTGATGCATCAACTTCTGAATGTGATCAGGCTGGAGAAGAACTAGGCAAGACTCACCTAAAGGTAAAAAAATAAAACATAAATTCAGGAATCCTGGCTAAATGTGGACACTAATTCCAGTGATGAATAAGAAAGAGAGAGCTTCATACAGACTTCAGCTGCCTGGTTAGGTGCATGGGAATCACCTTGAATGCACCTGCAGAACACTGATATTTCTGTAACCCTAAAATTAACAAAAAGAAACACAAACCCTAAACCTAATATTGACCCTAACCAGAAAAAAACATAACACTCACCATGAAACTGACCCAGACTTCGGCATAAGCACGACCCTAATACTGACCCTAACTGTACTCCTGACTCTAACCTTAATTTGTCATCCCAGAGGATGAGGGAGATGCCTGAGTTTAAGTTTGCTCAGCCAAACCTCAGGTTACAATGAAAGTTTACAGAAATCCTTTGAGGGACATGTAAAAAAAAAAAAAAATTCACCGCGGTGCCCATTAACCCCAAAGGCCAGGGGGAAAAAGGAATATCCAGTCAGAATATTAAAATCCACTGTAATGGGATGGGTCACTGTGCTATGAATCCTAAAAAAATGAAAAAATGCTTCATCTCATGAAACAGAAGGACAAAAATTAGAAATTTAACAATTGAAATAAGGCAAAGACATTTAAGGTGTGGACCAGGTTAGACAATCCCAAAGCAGGTTTTGGGATCACTGAGATGCAGTTGATGGGCTTTTTATAACAAGCACAAAATAAGGAATACTAATAATGACCTTGGGCTAAAATTACATTTCACTTTTATTTAGAAAGATGTTCCACTCTGGGCACATGAATAAATCAATGTGCAGCACATCTGCTCCATGTAAGTGTAACCTGACAGTTTGGAGTGGCAGCTCCCCCCAAATTAAGAGTTACTCCAAGCCCTGGTAATGGGTTCATCAACAGCCCATCGCCAGGTTGTGCATATTCAACCCACTGATTTTATGACAAACCATTTGTCAAGGTCCCCGAAGGTGAGAGCAGATTCTGAGTTCTCAGCATTTCTGAAAATGTACACAGATGTCTTTTTTTATTTTTTTTTTAATAAGAAGAGTCTACTGGGGATGATAATGATGTCACGGAAGTCAAAAAACAGTGAGCTGACAAGAGATGTTTAAAGTTATTTTATCATGTGAATAACAACAAGCTCTGCCTCCAGAAGTGGCAGCTGTGGGCTGGGTAAGCAGAGCAGGCACCATTGTCCCCATGACAAGAGTGGCTGGGTGCAATGGGAACTTTGTCCTCAGGAAGGACAAAAAGAGTTAAATTAATGAGTGCTGGGATGGCCCTGGCTGCATTCCAGCACCCACCAAAGCCTCTCCATCACTGCCCTCCACAGCAGGGCTTTAGCTTTTATATTTTTCAAAATTTTTNCAGGACACAGAAAGTAGGATGGAGGATTCATGGGTTGAGATAAGGGCCAGGAGAGATCTCTCAACAAATTCCCTCATGGCCAAAACAGGCTGGAATTAGAGATATCAACTGAATGTATTTCCAACAAAATCAGAGCAAGACAAGCAAAAGCAGACCTCAGAAACACCTTCCTCCCACCCCTCCCACCTTCCCTGAGGAAGGAGGAATTCTGCCTCTTCCCTCCATCAGCACAGGGGGATGGTTTAGGGCTTCTGTCCTTTTTGCCCTTTTGAGTTTTTTGGGGGTTGGAGTTTTTTCTTTTTGTTTTGGTATTTGAGTTTTGGGTTTTTGTTGTTATTGATGTTGAAGGTTTTGTTTTGTGGAAAAGGTTTTTTTGTGCCTAAAGCTCTTACAGATCTACAGCTTTTGCTTTGCCTCAGTGTACTCATATATACATAAAAAATATATGTATGTGTGTATATACACACACACATAGACACACATATACAAAGTTATTTTATATATATATAAAGTTATATAAAGTTATTCTCTTGTAACTTCCTCTCCACCACTGCAGTTATGGGCAGAAACTCCCATCCTTGGGCCCTGCACTCTGCAGGGTTTTTCTGATTCTGCTTTTCTCTTCCCTATTCCCTGCTATCAGTCTCCATTCAGTGCCATTGGAATGATGGTACAAATACAGTTTTTGAGGGTCCAGCATGTTGAAAAACATTATTGAGGTGGGGCTGGTTTTAGTCAGGACATTTGGAAAATGATCTGATGCATCAAGAAAAGATAAAGAACAAGGCAAATGCATGGAGGTGATCCTGTGATTGTTCTGACCATGGAATGTGCATTTTTCTCCATGGCCTTCCATGGACTGTTCTTCCATGAGCTTTTCAATTCCTTTTTTAAACCCCTGTAAATATGTACCATCTGGCCCTGCACATGACAGATCCACAGCCAATTTTCATTTGTGGGAAGAGACAAATTCTTTGGTGTGCTCTGAACCTGCCACCTCATCATTTTTTGTGGTGCTCGCCCGTTCTTGTGTTAGAAGTGACATTGAGACATCACATCCCACCAACCTTCCCCAAACTGCTCAGCACTATTCCTGCCTCTTTCCCAGATCCTTTGGGGTCTCTGTTCCAGTGAGGTTGTGCCTGCCCAAAGTCCCACACAAAAATGTCATTTCAGCACAGAGGACTGTACTGCTGTCAATGGTTTCATCTTCTGTTTCTTTTGTGATCCCTTGTTCCTCTGTTCTCTCAGTTCTGGGTTAATGATTGTACTCAATTATCTGAGAGGTCTTTTCCAACCTCAGCAATTCCATGATTCCATGCACAGCACAGTTACCTTGTGCTCAGGAGCCTAAGCAGCAAAATCTTTTCTAACCAGTTGTAGTTTTTTCCCCTCCTCTAGTGGTGTTTTATTTCTTATCCTACCAAAACTAGGTTTTAACCAATTTCCCACACTTTCTGAAGAGACTCAGCATCACGAGGGGCGGCTCCTCACTGAGCTGAATTTCTCTCTGGGACCAGAGATCTGGCAGAACATCTTTTTAAAAGCCTTGAGCTACATTCTGAGGACACAGCTCCTTCTTTCCCTGCAGGATCCCTCCTACAGAAAGAACACCCCGACCCTGCCTCCCCTGCCTGGAGGAGCTGAGCTCTCCTTGCTGCTCTAACGATCCAGTGAGGTAACAATATTTCTATAGTGGCATTAATTAGAGGCTCTCTGGTGACACCAGTGCCCAGGGCTCACTGAACAGCAGTTCAAGCTGTGGGTGTTCAGAGCCAGGAGCTCAAGGGCTGCTGGAGGTTTTACATCTGCAGGTGTTCAACCTCAGCCTGAGCTGTTTCCTGAGCGCTTTGATGGTCTCAGGAGCCTGTGCTGAGCTTCTGCTTCAGATCCCTGGTGACATATCCCAGTTTCTTCCCAGCAGTTCTGCCTGTCTGAGCTGCTTCCTCAGCAGTGGCTGGGACTTGACTGTCAATCTCCAGTGAGCAGACCTTACTTCAGTCACACAGCACTGCTCAGTTTGGGCTGCAACAGCCAAAAAAATCCTTTTGCTGGGCACTGGATGCTGGGCAGGCACTGCCCAGGCTCCCCAGGGAGTGGGCAGAGCCCCAGGAGAGTTTGGACAGTGCTGTCAGGTGGAATTGTTGGGGTGTCTGTGCAGGGCCAGGAGCTGGGCTCTGATCCTTGTGGGTCCCTTCCAGCTCAGGATATTCCATGATTCTGATTCTTTTCCCTGAGGGGAATTCTGCTGCTTTCCTGCATTCACTGTGCATGGGGAGAAGGATGCACAGCCCAATCCAGTGCTTACACCTGAAAAAGTTTGTCCAGCTGCTCCTTGAGTGAAAGAAGCCACTGACTGCATTTTCTTGCTGGCAATGGACTATTATGGGCTGCATTTGCTGTCACAGAGGCTGCAAGGTTCATTTGTTAACGATTGTTCACCTCTTTCACTCCCATGAGCAGGTCTGGTCCTGGGGAAGGATGTGCTGGAGAACAACACGAGTGCAGCAGCTCATGGAGCCATGGAATGGTTTGGCTGGGAGGGACCTCAAAGCTCATCCAGTTCCACCCTAGGGACACCTTCCACTAGAGTTGCTCCACCCTGGCCTTGGACACCTGCAGGGAAAATTCATTCTAAGGCTGCTCTAATAAAACACAACTTAATTGACAGAGGAGGAGGCCCTGAAAAATTTCTTAATAAATCCAGACCTCTTTCATACTCAGATCCCAGCAGATTTAGGCTCCATTGGCACCTTCCTCTGGGCATGGAATCACTGTGCTGCATCATCCAGTGGCCTCTGGAAAGAAAATGAGCCTGGGTGTGAAACCTCTATAAAAATTCCTGAAAGGTGCCTGTGTCAGGTGGGGCTGGTCTCCTCCAGGCACCACTGACACAATGACAGCACACATCTCAAGCTGCACCAATTCAGGTTGGATATTAGGAAAAAGTGTTTTACTGAAAGAGTGATAAAATACTGGAATGGTCTGCCTGGGGAGGGGGTGGAGTCACCATCCCTGGATGTGTTTAACAAAAGCCTGGATGTGGCACTGGGTGCCATGGGTTAGTTGAGGTGTTGGGGCATGGGTTGGACTCGCTGATCTTGAAGGGCTCTTCCAACCTCATAATTCTGTGATTCTGTGAATTCTGTGAATTCTGTGAATGCCATTTATTCCATAGTGTCAGAGGACATGGCAAAGGGTGAGCTGCTCCATGTTTTTGTGCCTCCCCCAGTTTTCCCTGCTGAGTCTGCCCTGAAGCACTGCTGGCAGGATCTGTGGGAGATCATCACAGCACATCCCACAGCTGGGATCTCCTGTGCCTGGTGGACACACACAGCTCCGTGGGATGGGATGGATGCAGCCCAAGGCACAGGGGGGATGTAACAGTGTTTGCACCATTCATTAGTGGTTTGTCTTGAGTCTCTTCTGCCTTCACTCAGAGTCAGGATTAAAAAACCATGAAGGAAATGGATTGTTTCATCTTCAGGCTTGGTTGTTTATTAAATCTTATCTAAAGTACAGAGAGTTCTGCAACACCTCTAGCCACCAGCTAAAAGTGAGCAAAATGGAGCTGAATCGAGCTAGTTACAAGGTTTTTTAAAGCCAAACAGTCAATAGAGAATTAACACCTATATTATTTATACTTTTGACCCAATAACCAAACTCCTGTGACCCTCAGTGTGACACTGAGTGACCAAGCAGAAACTACTGCCTGAAATCATGAAGAAGAAGGAAGATGAGAACTGAAAGAGACACCACCCAAAATCCTCCATCTTGTCCCATCTCTATTACTATATTATAAAAACCTCAAATTCCAAACCCTTCACCATGTGAAATCACACTTCTATTTAACTGCACACCCGTGATTTTAACTCCATCTCTCAAATTTGGAATCTTCTCCAAGGCCTCAGGTCAAAAGCAGTGTTCTTCAGGGGGTCAGAGCCAGAAAGCTCAAAAATCCCAGTTTTCTGGGATCCAACAGGAGAACTGGCTGGAATCACTGCAAGAATCTTCTCTGTCATTTCTGAAAGGTCATGGTGAAGAAGGGAGTTCCTGAAAAATAACNATAAAATTAAAATTAAAAATAAAATAAAATAAAATAAAATAAAATAAAATAAAATAAAATAAAATAAAATAAAATGTAGTTTGGCAAACTGCTGTCCTTCTCACAGACATTGCCCTTTCCATCATCTTATCCTTTTGCATTCACTGGGAGAGCTGCACCTCAGGGAAGACATGGAACAGCTGCTATGATTCCAGAGAGGACAAGTGTCCCTGGAGGGACAGACAAATAAGAGAGGACCAAAANAAAAAAAAGCAGAATATGGATATGATTGAGGTGAGGATGAAAACAGCCCTTGGATTTGTAGGGAGCTGATAAAAGAGAACACATCTGTCCCATCCCTGAGAGTGTCCAGGGCCAGGCTGGGTGGTGGAGGTGTCCCTGCCATGGCAGGGGTAGAACAAGATCAGCTTTAATTGTTCCTTCCAATCCACCCATTCTGGGATTCTGCAGCAAAGGGTTGGTTCAAAGAGAAAAGGTTTCAATAATAGATATGGTGAAGCTTTGGACATTCATGAGGAAATTGTGACATTTCCCAGGTTTGTAGGGCCTTAAGAACGAGTCAGACAAGCACCTCCCAGGAATGACCTGGGAAGAATTGCTTCTGCTTTTGTAGGAAAAGGTAAATCTGTAGTTCAGTGTAAATCAAAATTCAGTGTGGATTAAAAGAGCACGCAGATCTACCAGTGGATGGATCTATCTATCTATCTATCTAACTATCTATCTATCTATCTATCTATCTATCTATCTATCTATCTATCCATGGGCAGATCTATAGATCACCACAAATCTGGATCAAGAGATCTGTAGCTCACCAATGTGAATCAGTAGATCTGTATCTCACTAGAAATCCCAGATCAATAGATTTGCAGCTCACTACTGATCTGTCTGGATCAAAGGATCTGTGGCCAGCCCAGCAGCCGTGTGATCTGCTCTGGTTCCACAGGGACACATCTCCTGTGGCTCCTGGTGGCACTTGCACCCTCTGTTTCTCCCCTTTCACTCCTAACACACTGAACCAAGAGAGCAAGAGCCACCCACAGAGCTGCACATCCCAAACGTGAGCTCTGGGCTCAGACCAGTGGATCCAGCAGGGGCTGGAATGAGATGATCTTTAAGGTCCCTTCCAACCCAAACCATTCCATGATTCTGTCACTGTGTCTGGTGTACAAAGAATCACAGAATATCCCGAGCTGGAAGGGACCCCCAGGGATCATCCAGTCCCACTGCTGGCCCTGCACAGACACCCCAACAATCCCACCCTGTCCAAACATTCCTGGAGCTCTGGCAGCCTCGGGGCTGTGCCCATTCCCTGGGAAGCCTGGGCAGTGCCAGCATCCTCTGGGGAAGAACCTTTCCCAAAATCCAACCTAAACCTCCCTGACAGCTCCAGCCATTCCCTAGGTGCTGTCACTGTCACAGAGAGCAGAGATTGGAGCTGTCCCTCCCCACACCCCAGTCCTTAATATCACTGTACAAATCTCTTCTTTCACTTTCCTCTGCCTCAGAGGTGCCTCTGTCACCAGCCCAGGGATTTTCTCTCTCCCAAGGCTCTTTCCAGCTGGAGGCTCTTCTGATCCTCCCCTGGCTTGTCCTGGAGAGACACCTGTGACCCAGGTGTGGCACATCCCCTTCCAGACCAGGGTCCCCAGAGGATGCCCACAGTGAGGGATTGTGTCCATGGGGTGCTGATGCTGTGACCCACCTGGGGACAGTGGGCACAGCTTCTGCAACACCCAGAAATGATGTCACCGTCCTGTGCAGAGCTTTATCAGGCCATAAACATTAACAATCCTCAGCCCAACTGCCAGAGTGTTGCTGGAATGGATTTGTTATTTTTATGAAGGAGAAGATGAAAGGCTGGTGGGAGAGAAGGCCCCAGTAACCTGGGTACCACCTGACTGAACACCCACATCCTCCCATAAAACTTCACCTCAAACAAGAGTGTTTTATACCCAGCCCTTTGTCGGTTTTGAGTGATCCAGTCTCAGGAACCAGGATCTCCAATTGCCCCTATTTCACACAGAACAAACATTATTCCTGCCATAAACTCTTCAAGGCAGGGCTCCTGTTTTATTTGCATTCACTTGTCCAGACTCTTTTCCAAGCCCCCTCCTGACATCCTGTACTCACAAACCCCACAAGTGACTCCCAGAGACAGTCCCTGACTAATTTAACTGAGGGCTCTTTTTTGATGCTGCTTTTTGTGGGCAGGTGCAGAATCTGGGGTCCCAACAGAGGCAAGGCTGCCACAGGCCCACCAGGCTCAGCAGCACTGAGTGTGCATCTCCAGTAGCTGCACATCCACCCAACAGCTGCTCCTGGATCTTCCCCATTGCCCCCTCCAGACCCCAGAATCTCTCCTGCAGTTGGCTCAGCCCCCCAGTGCCTCTGGTACCCAAATCCTCTGGTTTTCACCCCCTCACACGCATGCACTCCTGGCTCCCAAGGCTCTGACCCAGCTGGTCAGCTCCTCTGGCTGGACACTGCTGGGATCACGTCCCCACATCCCCACACAGCTCCAGCCCCTGGCACATCAGCCCTGCACCCACAGTCCCACTCCAGAGGGGTTCTCAGACCTCCCTGCTCAGGGAATACACAGTCCCTGAACCAGGGAAGGATTTAGGACTGGAGGTTAATGAGAAGCCACATCACAGTGTGCTGATCAGGATCAGGATCACCCTACCCAGTAAGCTCTTTACACAGCACTGGCCACTCTTGCCCTCTTAGCCTTATTTTTTTCCCTGTATTTGTCTCTCTCCAAATTTCACCATCTCCTCCATTTCCCCACCTTTGCTTCCTCCCCTGAACATCCTACAGTAGATCTAATGGGATCCTGAACTTGCCTTCCCATGAACTTCATAATGTTTCCCACATCCCTCTACAGGGAGAGAGAGAAGAGAGGAAAGAAAATTCTGTTGGACTCATGGCGATGGATTTCACACCTGAACTACAGAATTGTGGAATATCCTGAGCTGGAAGGGATCATCCAGTCCAACTCCTGGTCCTGCACAGACACCCCAACAATCCCATCCTGTGCCTGAGAGGATGTTCAAAGGATCTTAAAGCTTGTCTTGTTCCATCCCCTGCCATGGGCAGGGACAACTTCCCCTGTCCCAAGCTGCTCCAAGCCCTGTCCAACCTGGCCTCGGGCACTGCCAGGGATCCAGGGACAGCCACAGCTGCTCTGGGCACCCTGTGCCAGGTCCTGCCCACCCTCACAGCCAGGAATTCCTTCCCAATATCCCATCCAGCCCTGCCCTCTGCCCCCCTGAAGCCATTCCCTGTGTCCTGTCCCTCCATCCCTTGTCCCCAGTCTCTCTCCAGCTCTCCTGGAGCCCCTTCAGGCTCTGGAAGGGGCTCTGAGCTCTCCCTGGATCCTTCCCTTCTCCAGGTGAACCCCCCCAGCTCTCTCAGCCTGGCTCCAGAGCAGAGGGGCTCCAGACCTTGGAACATCTCCATGGAGCATCTCCATGTCCCTCAGAGGCCTTTGGAGACTGGCAATGACAAACCAGGTTTTGGTCACATCTTCAACGTGCCTGAGATGCCCAGAGTTACCGGGGGACAGTCCCTTGGCACAATCCATTTCCTTCCTGGAACAAAGAAGAGAATTCTGTGTGTGCTGTTCTGTGAATTCACCGCTCTCTGCTGTTATCAGGGTTCAGACCTGCTGCTCTCCCCAAAAACAACCTGTTCAGCAGCTGCATTACTGCAGTGGCACCTGCAAGTTTGGGGTTTTTTTTTGTTTTTATTGTTCCTGCAAGTTCCTGTTGTTCTCTGCCTTTGTGTGCTCACTCAGCCACATCTGTCCTTGCCATCACAAGAGCTCTGTGAAGGCCCCAAGGTGTGAGTCAACAAGAGATCAAAGATAAGGAGCTGCTTTGGAGCACACAGAGGCAAAAGTACCAGACAAAGAGAATTTAGCCTTAGCAGGCTCAGAATAATCATAAATATTTTTCAAACTGAGACACTTTTTCATCTATAAATATGCACTTTGGTAAAAGCTTCAAAAAATACCAAAAAAACCCTTCCAAAAGTATTGAAAGCCAAGCAGTTCATAGGCAAACTGAGACATGGATCCTTGAAGGTGTCACAGATGTGCCACTGGATGTGCCTTTCTGAAGGATCTGGAAATTACAGACCCTCCCATGACTAACATGTCCCTCCCAGTTGCCCCCCTCACCCTTTTCTTCTCTCCTTTTCCAGATTAAAGAAGTTAATCTCCCTTTACCTGATGTGCCACAGATCCATCACCACCTTGTTCACTCTGCACTGGATTTTCCAGGTTTTTTTCCCCAGGTATCTCCCAGGAGAGGGGTTGGATGTCTACCATGAAATACCAAAAAGTCAAAATTGCCTGGGGCAAATCACCTGAGTGGCAATTCAGGCCCCAAACTGTGGGGTATTTGCTATTTAAAGCAGCTGAATGCTAACAGGAATATTTGGATTCACTGTGTTGCCTCATCCACTGGAATAGCAAAGCAGGAAATTTACTGATCTGCTCAAAAAGTGTCTCACCATGACAGGACTGAGAACAATAAAATACCTTTATTCTGATTCCAGTGCCTGATAGTGAAATATCCCAGGCAGAAGAGAACATGGGATCTGTCTTTCAGACTCCTGGGGGAAAAAAAAGGTCCTGAAAGATCTAAGAGTATTCCTATCCCAGTGATGATAGTTTTTATCAGAACATGGCAGTAATGCAAAATATTTAATGCAGATTCTCCATGGCTGTGCCGTTGCTTTTATGGACTTTTTATTGCTTATAAACCAAATCACCTTATTGATGGTATTTTCTCTGACCCTTTAGTTAAAATGTTACCCCGAGGACAATCCATCTTTGTGTGCTCAGTGTTTGCTGAGCACTCCAGGACCCTTGGATTTGCATGGGGTGGGAGCAGAGCCCCACCCAGGGATGACATCTAAACCTTCTGCATTTTTCCATGAAAAGCACTGACATTTCCTCAAAAAAAAAGTTTCATTTGAAATTAGCAAAAGCTTCTGTTCTTCTATTTCCTAAGTGGGGCAAGTCAGAAATTCTTTGACATTGAACAAAAAGACAAAAAGAAGGGTGAGTGTGAACTGGAATGGGCTGCTCAGAGAGATTGTGGAGTCTCCATCCTTGGAGACTTCCAAAATTCATCTGGAAACGTCCTGGGCACTCAGGTCCCAGGGAGGTGGGACTGGATCACCCCCAGTGTCCCTTCCAACCTCAAGCACTCCAGGATTCTGTGAAGAAATGGGTTTGAGCCTTCATATTTTTGAGCATTTTAAAGGAATGAAATGCTTTTGCTGGTAAAACAAGTTCTTCTCCTGCTTGCCTCAAATTCTTTCTGGATTCTTCCATTCAGGGAAAATAAAGAAGACAAAAAAAGAGGGGGAAAAAACAAAACAAACAAAAAAAGTAAAATAAAATAAAATAAAATAATAAAGAAAGAAAAAATAAATTATTAACAAGTTCTGAAATACAGGAGGAATATGGGGCAAACCACGAAGTGATAATGGCCAGAGGGGTGGGAAGACAGAGGTTAATGGGAATAGAAGCAGACAGACACAAAATTTCTGCATAGAAGAGATACAGTAATAGTAGGGGGTAGATAGAGGGTAATGTGGGTGGGAATTAGAAAGAAACTATGGGATTAGGATTTTAATAGGATCTAAAGCAGGTTGTTTGAGAACACTGGTGGCTAGAAGAGGGAGTAAAAATATGAGAAAATATGTACACAATATATTAAGATATATTAAGAAAATAAATTAGGAAAGAATTATCAGTCCAGGGAATTTTGAGCTTCAGCAGAATAGAGAGGGAAATGGGCAGGGAAATCAGAAGTCTTCCTCGGGCTTGAACTTTTCACCTCTGATTTCTGTGCATGCTTTATAAGATTGCCTGCTCAAACAGCCCAATAGTGATTAGCATGTTGTAGTTAGCTGGCTCTGCTGAATTTGCCGAGCTCTAAAGAGTGCTTCATTCACCCCCCCTGTCACAAAGTAACTTCATTCTGCACAGCTGCAGATTTCACACAGCTCAGGCATTATCTCGCTGCGGGGTATCACTCTCCATTCCCACTGTGATAAATTACTCACCACAATCGGGTAGTGATCAATAAGGCAATTCATTAATTCATTGATAAGGGACGGGCGAGCAGTGCTGGGGACACGGGCAGTCACCAACCCATCCGTCCCAGCCCTGGCCACCGCCCCTTTCACTGGCGGTTTCTTGCTGGGCTGTGACATTCCTGCTGTGCTGGGTGCGACACGTTGGCCAGCACTCAGCAGCTGTGGCTACAAGCCCCCACCAGGTCAAGGCTCGAACATGTTGTCAGGTTACACTTGTCAGGAAAATTAATCCACAAACACCAGAGGTTTATGTCCAAAAAGGAGACAGAGGAGTCCTTTTACTTTATTTGAATAAAGGGAGAGGTCATGGGGCATTCCCCTGGGATCTCTCGAATTTTTGGAGGACTCACCTCCCTTTTTATCCCAATTTCCCTCTCTCTTTCCCCATGGGCTGAGGTACTTGAGAGGCACAGACTTCCCAAACACCTGATACCTGAGATTCTCTCT
>VXBI01012883.1:0-23663 GCA_013397375.1 Toxostoma redivivum
CCTTTCCTTTCCCTTCCTTTCTGTGATAGCCCTCACAATGTTCTTAATAATTTGTAGAAAATGTTCAAGTCCTTGTTTTAAACATTTTGTTTTGCTGCGATGGTTAAGCCTAAGAAGGCAACCGAGTTTATGAGCAACTGCACAGGGGCTTTCCAACAAATGCATACAAACAGATAAGAAGGTATGACATTCTTGTATTCAGAACCATGCTAGTTATCACAGCAAACCATCACTTTTTCCCATGGAAAAACACTGAGTAAAGAAATTGCTTTTATTTTATTACTTACTTTTTAACTTTGCCATCAGAGATACCATGGTTCAATGACAGTTTTTTTGGGTTGGCATTGTGATAAAAGAATGATGATGGATTATCTTACAAAGAGTTTTTTTAATCATTAATGTGTGTCAAGCACCTAATTAATGTTTACAATTAGGAATGTAAAGGAAATATGTCCTCACTTTCTCATAGCTGCTAAAATTTTTTTAAGTCCTTGGAGATGCATACTGAAGATATGTATACAAGCATCTGAATGTATGTATGATGAATTAAACTGAGAAACGCTGACATTTAAATGCATTAAAGCTATACTGAGTTGGAATAATAATTACCACCACCAGCACAACATAAATATTTAAAACTACTGTACCTATGCAGTAGTCACAGAGGCACTAGGCTGAATTTATCAAAAACCAATTCTGAATGGCACCTCTAGCAAAATAATGGGATATGGAAAGGAGGCATCTTCAAATCATTAATATGGAGGAAAACTGAAGCCTTCATTATAGACTTGTTCTTAGGTGCCAACACGATCAATAGGTTTCCAAATCAGGACTTTCCATATACAAGGTGTCATAAACATCAAGCAATGCAGCTGAGATCTGCTCCTCTGCAAGACAGGCTACTGCTTGAATTACTCCACTGCAACAAAAAAGGGTATTCAGATTCACTTATTTCCATTTAAGAATTAGCTAAGAGAGAAATATTTTTAAATTTTTAACTTGTATTGTGGTGTACAGTATTGTACACTCTGTTGGAAACAAAAGCATAGTCTGTGAAAGAAGTGTATGTGTGTGTGTGTATAAAGATGTCAAAATAAGTGATTTCTGAACGATCAAGAAATTTATGTTTTACCAGGGCAAAAAGAGTTTTTCATTGATTTCTACCAAGGGCTATTCCTTGTGAAAGCATGTTCATGCCAAAATCTCACTGAAATCTATGGAATTATTTGGTAGTCATGGAGAATTTTGGCTAGACATGAACTTTGGGGATGAATCTAGAATCTGATACTCTGATGTAATATGAAGTTCCTTTAGAAGTTGAGGACATTGTTTAAAGATGAGGTAAAAGGTGATGAAAAAGTACTAAAAATTTAGATTTGAAAGAAGGACATCTTATTGAATGAGATAAATGTATTCTGAACAGAAAGAACTCTTTGGATGAGAACTGATGACTAAGTACTACTGCAGCAAGTAATAAAAAGATGAACCAGCTAAAGTTACTTATTGTTCTCCAAAAATGGTGACTAATTTCTTTCATCTAAACTCTAGGTTCTTGTTCATCTTTTACCTAACTTGCCATGCAGAATCACTGTGTGCTTCCCTTTGTTTCTTGCTTGCATAGTGTGAAAAAGTGAATCAAAAAACAGATTACAGCCTTACCCTTCCACCTGGAAAAAAGAATTCCCTCTTCTGCTCTAGTTTATGAATAATTTATAACAAAATTGCTCTGTAAAAACACGTCCTGTCACACCACCTAAAATACACTACTGTTACACTGCCTAAATCGTATCACATTTTGGAGATGCCTGTGAGCCACAAGGTGTGTACATGGTGTAACCCTGTAGCTCTTCTCACTAGAAGATCTGAGTTGCACTGTTTAGAAGTGCAGTGTAAGATCTGAGGCTCGGCAAAAGCTTTGAGCCAAATATCTGTCATCCTCTCTGAAGCACGAATTACACAACTTCTTTGAAATGACATTTGATAATCTTAAGAAGGGGAGAAGCTATTTAAATTGTGACAGATATCCAGGTTAATTGAAAGTTATCATTGATGACCAGGAACTCACAGGGTTTGCTCTGCAGTCTTGGAGTAAATGTGACTCCTGCCTTCAGCATATTTTGGTGCTTGTTATAAGGGATTGTAATGGTACAGAACTTTCACACAGCACCTACAGTGGGACAGCTTTCTCTCAGATGCCTCAAGTCCCTTTCAAAATATGGTGAGCTGTTAATGCAGGAAAAGATAAATACCTCCTTTCACAAATATGAGCTCCAGAATGTGATCTTGGGTCACCCATCTCATTTCATTGATAAGACAGAATTGCAACATATTCTTTCATAAATGAGAAACATACAAAAGTTTTAATTACTGTATTTACACTGCTACCTTTTCTCTCTGAAAAATATCTCCAAAACCAAAGAAACAGGCATGTTTTACATAAGTTGACTACAGTAATTTTTAATTTTGCAATGTGAAGATTTTTGGCAGACATAAGTGCTAGAATGGATAAAAGTTTAAAAATATCATAAACTGAAAGCACACAAAATTTATTAAAAGCAAATCCTCAGAAACTGTCTTAAACAGGAAATAAAAAAATTATCTTCCTATTAAAGATTCAGAATTGAAGGCAAATTTATATTGCAGTAACCATCTTTCTTCTTTTCCTTGACTCCATCTATATTAGAAAATATTTGATCTCATTTCCTCTGCTGATGCTTACAAATGCAGCCAGGGGTTAACCTAAAGTTTAAATTCTCTTATGTTGCATTTAGGTTTCCAAATTATCACGAGAAAGGAAGCTCCTTACAAGCAGTTTATCTTCTGAGTGAAATATGAGCAGAGTTGAAATGCACCTTGATTACACTAAGGTGTTGTTGGGGGTTGAATAATTTCTTTTATTTTCTGNTCCAAAGACTGGGACTGAGCTATACTGTTCTGTTTTGTTGTCAGTTTTTATAGCTGTTGTTGTTGTTGCTGTTTACCTTGTTAGATATATTAGTAAAGAACTGTTATTCCTACCCCCATATTTCATGCCTGAAAGCGTCTGATTTCAAATTATAGTGATTAAAAGGGAGCGGATTACAGGGAAAGGGGCTCATCCCTCTCCTTTGCAAATACCTGTCTCTTAAACCGAGACAGGTGTAAAAGCAGGCTGAAATGAGATTCAATAAAGCAACCTTTTCAGCAAATTAAATGCAGTGATGAACCAGTTCTTTCCCAAACTGATTAATTTGTTGAAGGGAACATTTTTACTGTCTGCTAATTTTCAGATATGTGTGATTGCTTGGAAATCAAATACTTTCTGTAGCAAAGAAAGATACAGGAAATGCTGTTAGATAATTAAAGCATAAAGGTTATGCACAAATGTCAAATCAATGAGGACAGTAAACACGGTTTATCAAGTATGCCAAGTACACTTTTTCAGTTGCAAAATGTAAATAGGTTTAGAATAGAGCAGTCTGGTGGGATGATGGATAGGATACCCATAACAGTTTAATTAACTCCAGTTTCCTACATGTTAAAGGTTTCTTCAGTCCACTGGTTTATGTAACAAACCCTCTTAGGATTTCATTAGCCATAGCTCAATATGAAGTGAAGAATGCTGTCTTAAGGGGTTACATTTTGTCCTGCTCTTCTGTTGAGCTAAAAGTCTTATCACAATGCTATTACTGTTTTCCCTAAACATATGCAAATATTTTAAAGTATCAGCTAAGGATATTGGTTTGATATTTTGCTTTTTATTATCAGGAAATAAATGCTAACAACTTCTAACAATGAAATGCAAATGCTTCTTTAACTGCACATAATTGGTTTACTTTGTTATGTTATCTTTGTTATGTTAGTTTGATTGTGTTTGTTTTTTGTAGGTGAGGTATGTTCTGGGATTTGGATTCTTTATGTTGATAGGAGAAGAAAAATTGCTTTTGTTTTGCAACTCAGAAGATATAATTAGAAGAAAACCTATACTTTACATCACAATAAATTTCAGGCTTTTTAGCTTTTTCTGTAGTATATAGGGTAATTCTCTTTACACCTTATTGTCTGGTAAAGGATATTCACATATTCTGTTTTAAATTAATAAATTCTTCCATCCTGAAATCAAGGACTCTGAAGCTAGGGCAACACTTTCTAGCCATGCTTACTAAGGGTTTTTTTATCCCTAAAGAAAGGAAAACATAAATCAGCTTGTATTCAATTTGGCTTCAGACAATTAAATTTATCATTAGGAAAGAAAAGGGTTATTTAACCTTTAACCCTAATAGAAAAGCTTAATTTTAAGTTTAGAGTGCAGAAAGCCTTTTTATTTGAAACAAAATGCTATCTAATTTTTCATGTTGCCCATTTAGGGCTATAGCACATGAAAGCATTACATACAACCTCAGTTAATAATGATCTATTTTCTTACAGAAGCAGGCAATAATAATGCTCATTAATACAATTTTCTAATGTTCCTATGGGAAACGCTATCAAGCTCTTTGTTAAGGTCTTATTTCAATTAAATTAACAGCTGCTAACCTACCTTGTACATAGGATACTTTAAGTAAGTGTAGTTTGATCCTGTAATGGCATATTCTTTCAAGATGAGTATATGACAACTGTATTTTGTATGCCTTGGAAATGACCTTCATTGTCAGTACATTTTAAGATTGCTCTTTTAAGATGCTGCGTAGTGTCTCCCGACTGAGTGAGACATGCATGACTATCCTCACAAACAATGATTTAGAGGAAGAAATTCAACATTCAAGATTTGCTGCTTCCACTTCTCAATAATTTTGTGCTTTCCTTGCCCTCTGCTGTGTTATCAGTCATCCATGTCCCAGGGGAAATACTACAGGCTTGAGGTTAAATTAAGGTTCTATCTCCAGTGATTGTCTTCAGCAAACCCTGTATGTTCCCAAACAAACCTTATCTGCATTGAATGCAGCCTTAAATGCCAAGGGACAACAGGGAAAGCTCTCTTCCTTGGTGGCATGAGTGCTAAGATTAATATAGAATAGTGTCTGAAAAGGAAATAAAGGTAACTAAGCCTAAAAAATAAATTGTACATATATTAACCTATTAATCAGAACTGTGCTCTGAGATAGAGATTGATTTCTGAAAAACATTAGCAGTCATCATATGCTACCCAAGAGAAAAAAAAAAAAACATACACTCAGAAAAAAAAATTTTCTACTACATCTATTCTAGTTAGTTTTACTAAGTAAAAAAATCAAGCCTTTTTGTGTACTGCAAGTAGGTCACTGACATTTATGGATATAACTTAAGGAGTTCCCTGGCTCAAATGATGCCTGTATGCGAGCTTATCAAATAAAAGCAGCACAAAATAAACTAATTTAGTGCAAGAATCTTACCAGATGCTCTGAGGTAAGGTAAAAATTGGGCTTTTAGCAATTGTATAGGTTTTTATGTGCTGAGTGGCATGGACCAAGTTTCAGGTCATTACTGGGTTAAAGAACCTTGCAAGAAATGGGCCTGTATCATGTTTTAATAGAAAATGTTGTTTAAGTGCTGTGGGTAAGTGGTCAAGCATAGGCAAGTAGGAGTGCCCTTCAGAGCTACTTCTCCCCATGCCTGTAAGGCTGGCTTTGTGAGGTGGAGCAGGACTTTCTGGGGAGCACAACTCTTCCTGGGAACAAGCTACAGCAGCAGCCTCAGTCTGACTTGCTCCTCTGACACCACAGTGCATGAAGAGATCCCTCCTTAGCTGTCACTTTGGGTTAACTAAAGGTAAGTGTCAGGAATGGAGTCTAAGTGGAACATATTTTAACAAAGGATTTACTTGTTTCCAGGGAAAGAAGCAAACCCCAAATCTATCATTGCTGACCTACAATGTGATTTTGAAACTGGACTTGATGCAGTATTACATTTTGACTCAGCGTAAATAAAAATTTACCTCCTTTGTGAGCTAAAAGATATCATGGAATCACACAATGATTGAGGTTGGAAGGGACCATCTGGTCCAAATCCCAAGCTCAAGTGGATCCATCAAAACATTTTCCTCAGACAATTTTTTTGGACCATGTCCAGATAGCTTTTGAATATCTTCAAGACAGGAGACTCTACCATCTCTCTGAGCAATCTTTACCAGTGCTTGGTCAGCCTCACAGTGAAAGAGTGTCTCTTGATGTTCAGAGGGAACCTCATGTGTTTTAGTGTGTGCCCATTGCCTCCTGTCCTGTCACCGGGCACTACTGGATAAAGTCAGGCTCTCTCCTTGCACTGTTCCTGCAGGTATTTATGTGTATATTGGTGACTTCCCTCTGACCCTGCTCTTACTCAGGCAGAACAGTCTCTGTTACTTTAGCCTGTCGTCATAGGAGAGATGCTCTTGACCAACATCTTTGTTTTTCTTTCCAGCATGTCCATGGCTGTCTGGTAGTGGGAAGCCCAGCACTGGGAAAAATACTCCACCCATACCTTAGCAGTATTCAACAGAAGGGCAGTCTCACATCCCTCAAATCTCTGGCAACACTCTCCCTAATGCAGCCCAGGGTACAATTCCTATTCTTTGCAGTAAAGGCACAGTGCTGGTCCATGTTCAACTTGGCATCCTTTAGGATGCCCAGGTCCTTACCTTTTGAGCTGCTTTCCAGCTGGGTGGCTCCCAAATATGCTGATGTGTGGGATGGTTCCTCCCCAAGTGCAGGACTTTGTGCTACTCCTTGTTGAATTCCATGACACTCCTATCCTCCCAGTTACTCACCCTGTTGAGTGCTCTCTGGTTGTCATCATGACTCCCTGGTATACCAAGCATTCCTCTCAGATTTGCTGAGGGGACACTCTTCCAATGCAGGCTTCTCATGAAGACACAGTTTCTTTCAGGCCCTGACCTGCTCCTCTGTGGATGTCCCAAGGGCTGCAGGCTCATGGCTTTCCCTGAATGATCTTCACATCAGCTCAAGCCCCTTCTGCTCTGACCTTGGTGTCTGCAGGGCTGCTGCTCTCACATGTTGTCACTTCTCTCTTCTCTGGCTGTGATTGCCGTTGTGCAGAGCTTTTTGCCCTTCATAACCACAATATAACTACAATGGCAGAGATGCTACTGCCATTGCTGTTGAGTTCAGCCTTGGCCAGCGGTGGGTCTGTCCAGAAGCCATAGGGCATTGACTCTGCAGGACATGGAGGAAGCTTTCAGAGAAACCACTTCTGTAAGCCCTCCTTCTTGCAATAACTTTGCTGTGTCACTCACTTAAAAAAGGCAAATGTTTTTAAAGGAGATGAGTGTTTTTGAAGAATACCTTGGATTTCTTTTTTTTCATCTTACAGATGTGGAGTTTAGGAGCTGTTAGAAGAGGTGTGTGAGTATAAAGATAAGAAAAAAAAGCCTCCCAAGAGTTTCAGCATTCGTATTTGCTACTTTATGTCCTCATCTATCCTGTCTTTCTGTATATTACAGCTGCCCTTGTGGTCCTACTTTATCAGTGCAAATGATGTTACTTTCTCACTTACCACCTTTTTATCACTCTTTAATGTTAGACATGTAACTAATTTCAGCAATCTTGTCACTAAAGAATTTAGTGTGGAGATATCTGTGGGAGATACATTCATACTAGATCTGATTTATTTGAGTTTTTTTTCCTGTGGGTAGGAAAAAATAGTTATTTTTTTCTCCCAGAAAAATACTAAAAATTACTCTGCTGCTGTATTTGAACAGAGTCTCAGATCAATACTCACATTTAACAGGGAAAAAAGTATATTTGAATAGAAATTATGTATTAATAATTTAACATATGTTGTGTGTTCTTTTTCCTTTTTATGATCTTGTTTCTGTAAATGATGGCAGAAGCTGGGGCATGGCAGGTTGTGTTCTTGCTGAAAAAATTAGTACTGCTGAGACAGGATGCTATTGTACTGGAATTAGCTTGTGTAGAGTGTGTGCTTTTCCTTTAGCAGAGGTGACCACAAAACTGACTGCCGCATTCCAATAGAGCACTTGTGCTGGGGATATAGGCTCAGCCAGGGGACTAAATGCACAGAAAACTACCAGGTTTTTCCCAAGAAATGTGAATTAAAAAAAAACAAACTAAATGATCTTATATTTTTGTGTAAACCAAAGACGGCTCACTTTTCTAGAAGAAGAATTTGTAACACAATCTGTGACAGTGCCACCAGGCTCCCCTTGCAGTAGGAATGTTTCAAACAGATGTATCTTAATTGAAGTAATCCATCTCAATCAAATGAACCAAACAACTTGAAGATATGTCATGAAATGATATAAATATTCCTCAGACTTCCCCCCCTCTATGCTCACAGTTTTTCACTGCTATGTAAATTAGAGTGTACTTCTAATCCTATTGATAATGACTTTTTCCATTCCTGGGACCAAAACTTCTAAGTTTTTAGCAATGTATTGGTTATTATTAAAACAATTAGTAAATTTTTCTCATGATCATTTCGTTCTAAAGTATGGAACCCCATAAACACATAAAATTACAAGAAATAAATTCCCATGAGATCTTAGGAATAATAGTTAAAGGACTTTGAAGCATCCTATTCAGTGCCTGCCTGTGGGGTTTCTTAACAAAGAGAAACCTGACCTGAGATTTTTCCTGGAGGAATGATGCTGTTGACTTACTTAAGTTAAAGGAGCATGTGCAATAGTGACAGACTTCCATTTCCAATTTAATTCTCAGCAATGATTTTTAATTTTTCTTTCAATCTATGTAGGAAATTTGTTAAAAAACCCAAAACCACAAAAATATTTTTATAAGGCCTTTTGTTCTTAACATTCTACTTGTTGCTACTGCAGTACAGACAAAATGAATATTTTCAATGTCAGACTTAGGTAACTTCTCTCTACATGCAAATATTTGAAAAATCAGTGCCAATTAAAGAAAATAAATCTGGGTTTTTTAAATGAGTTTAGAATATTGGTGTAATTTTGCAAAATTGTGATATATGATTGTATCCAAGACAGTTATTGTACCCATTTTGCCTTAACAGTAATTACTCATACTGAACAAATGGATATTCTATGCTATTCTATTCTATTTCTTTTTTTGCTAATTAGTTAATTTGTCATTTTGTTCAGATTATAAAATTTGTCCTGACAGGAAATAGAAATCTGACTGGTTTTGAGAAATATGAGAGACCAGCAATGACCCACAAACTAGCTGTGATGAGTGTTTGGCATAATTGTGGTAATGCAGAAAAATATTAACTGTCAAACTTGAACAAAGCTGTGGATGTGAGGTAATTTAAAAAGACTAAGGGTTATTTCCAAGTCACCTCACACATTTGGAAAAGGAAAGGTTAACAAATCATTATAATTAGTATCTTCTTTTAATCACACTTTTATTTTTTAGCTATGAACAGTTTACTAATTCTACGTAAGTTCAAAG
The DNA here is from genome assembly GCA_013397375.1 of Toxostoma redivivum. Classification (NCBI taxonomy): domain Eukaryota; kingdom Metazoa; phylum Chordata; class Aves; order Passeriformes; family Mimidae; genus Toxostoma; species Toxostoma redivivum. The sequence goes on from VXBI01012883.1 coordinate 9,342, forward strand.
CAAGAGCTGCATGAGCAGTTCAGTCCCTGAAAGAATTGAAACTAGGCTCTTTCTGAGGAATTTCAGTGACACGAAATCACTTTCATACTATGTGTCAGGGTTATTATAACTGACTGTTTCAATCTGAAGATCACAAATTCACAAATAATTTTGCTAAATACATTCTAGCAACTGGCATCAGCAAGTGCTATGCATGTTTATTTTTAAGCCATGCTTCCCAAATACCGAGATAGAAACATATCCAAGAAGATACTGCTCAACGCATGTGGAAGGTGAAGCTTCTATATGGGTGTTCTGAAAATAGATGATGCATCTCTGTAAATAAAATTAGCCTGAGTTAGCTCAGTTTGATTACTGTGTGGTCTCAAAGAAGGATAAAAGCATATCTGTGTTTCTCTAGCAGCTTCTACTTTTTTCTTCCATTGAAACTTTATAAAAAGCCAACTGGATAACTTTTATAGTGATTGCACAAAGTAGCTATGTTTGTGTACATGAGTACCATGTCTACTTTTATGCATTCAGTTCATAAAGGCCAAGAATTTGTTGTTCTTTCTAAGGCAGTGACCACTGGGGGATGGTTCTGTGTTTTGAGGGAAGCAATCTTTCTGTTTGGTTATTTGGTTGGGATTATTTATGCTATTTTATTTTTTAGTACAAAACCCACCTTCTTGCCATCACAAGACTTTTTCTCATAGGTAACTTAGCTTTTGAACTACTCCCAGCCTAGGTTTCCTTGATTTTGTGTCTCTGGGAAAGGAAAAGTTTTGACAAGATAAATTACATGAGCTGTGGTCCATAGCCATGTGAGGATGAAATACACCCAAGTCTTTTGAAGATGTTAATGGACAATTATTGCTAGTTTACCCTGAGAAAGGTTTCCCTGCTCTCTAGTGCATGTATATATTGCATAATACAATGTTCTATTGAGCAGAATTTTTTGTTCTCTGTTTAGAAGCTGTAATAATGTTATTTATATGCAACGAAGGTTACCTAGGGAGCTCTGAATAGGACTGGATTATGCTTTATGTAGCTTCTTCATATATTGTCAGAAGAACTGAGAGGAGTAAATTGCTAAGTGACATTAAGATTCCTTCTTGCACATAGAAAAACCCACTGCAGCTCTTCAAAAGTCTGTGTCTTTCTCGCTGCTCCCTTTCCTATTCTCATTTTCCACACCATCACTTTTTACTAGTGAAGTCTTCCATGTAGGCTTATTATGTGTCAAATAATGTTATGTCCAACAACCTAATACAGGTTGACTCAATCAAACATTTGATAAAACTTTGATTTTTATATTTTTACTCAGGCAATTCTCATATGCCTGTTGCTACCCGCATGACATCTTTAGATTGTGATTCCCTCTGTGAGTGTACTTTTGGACATACAACTGATCATGTTCCAGGTTGTAGTGATTCCTGGCATGCAAGTTTTAAAAATCAAAATGACTAGTTTTTGTTTGTTTATTTACTTACTATTTGGCTTGAAGATATTTTTTGTATTTATATTGTTGATTAAAGTTCCTTTGGGACCATAATGTCAACATCTAAGTTTTAAAATGGCAAAGATTTGTATCAATAATATAGTAAGTATAATTGACACTAAGTTGGTAGGGCACTTTTTATTGTGAAAACATTCTTCCCTGGTAATGTTTTCCTTGACTTAATTCTAAATTTAAAGGAGTTATAATGCATATAAAATATGACAACTGGCTGTTTTGTTATAATTTTCAGCCCTTTTTTTTGTCTCAGGTTGTTTGTTTTTCATCAAAAATACAATGCAATAGATGTTTCCTCTAGCCACTTGATTTGTCAAATTCTTTTTATGGCATGATGTGGAAACATATATACATATATTAAAGCTTGCAATTACTTCTATTAAAATGTGCACTTGCTGCCTCAAGTAGTTGGAAGTATCCAGTAAGAATATTTTCATTACTGACTGTCTGGAAATAATTTTGTGCCAGTCCAGCTCCAGATCAACAATTGTTCACACTCAGAACTGTAGACAGATGTGGGATGGAGGTTGACATGGAAGAGACAAGTAGCTGTAATTGCTGTGCCATTTTATGTCACTTGCTATCCATGGAGAACAGGTTTGAAGCGATTAAATGGGAAAGAGAAATTAAATCTTTGCTAATAAGTGTCTTGCATTTGATAGTTGATATATTTGGGGTTATACCATGCATGGTGTACAATTATTCCTGCCCCTGTGGATTCCCAAATGCAACCAGGAAGTTTCAGAGATTGAATGTGTGTTTTCAGCAGCAATTATCAGAAACTTGTTGCTATCCTGGTCAGTCAGCAGATTGAGTAATTTTTATTTAAAAACCTTGTATGCATTAAGTAGCTGACATGATGCATTTTAAAGCCTGTAGGAAAATGCAATATTTTAAAGAAATATATTGATGCTATTAAAACTTCTATGGGCTCCTTATTTGGATTTGTTTTGGATTGTTCATTAGCAGACATGAAAAAAATCACCCTAAATTCATAATTTGTTTCTCCTGGAGTTTTCTTGTAATGACAGCTCATTTTTCTGTCCTTGAACTCCTTAATTTTCAGAGACACATTTCAGATGTGCTGAATGTGATTAGAACTCTTATAAATGAAATTCCCCTGGATACCCCTATGCTAAAAAAAAATGTTTTGAAGCAACTGCACATCTGGTATGGTAGGAGAAAAAATGTAAGTTGCCAAATACTTTTGGAATACTTTCCTGTGTTTGGGTGGAGCTGTATGTCTAAATCTTTTAGGATCAGGTAACTCTCTGGAACACCTATTTCTGCCCTCTGATTCTTCCCTAAGTGGTCTGACAGACCTCAAAGTAGCAGAAGAGAAAACCTGCATCTAAAGGGACAGCATGATCACCTCAGACAGGACAACAATATCCAGGTGACATGATGTTGGGAGCTGAATAATTTTTTTTTCTTTCTTTTCCTTTCTGTGGAATTTTTTCCCATTGTTATGCTAAGGACTTGTGGCTACAACTTAGTAACAGCTGTCTCTTGCAGGAAAGTGAGAGGAGGGGGGATGGACAAAGGGAACCGGAAGAAAGGAAGAGGGGTGGGGCTGGAAAGAGGGAGCTCTCTGGCAGGCTAGCACGTGGAGTGGAGAAAAAAAGACAGCCGGGGCTCCGGGTCTGGCATCTCCTTCCCCCGCGGGCTTCAGCGCCAGAGACCACACTTCCCTGCTGTTTGGACCTCACCCTGCCGCCTTCCCATCCTATCCTACTGTTCACTGCTGAGCAGCAGCAGCACGGCCGGCACCGTCAGGAGGAGCGGCCTCCCCCCGCCTCCCGCTCACAGCGGAGCTGCCATCACCGGCCTTCTTCAGCTGCGCGGGACCGGCTCTGCCCACAGCACCGGGAACTGAGCTCGGGAAAAAGGAGCCTGTGGCCAAAGGGGACTATAACTGAGCTGTACTGTTCTGTTTTGTTGTCAATTTCTAAAGTTATTGCTGTTTTCTGCTGTTTGCCTGGTTAGATATATTAGTAAAGAACTGTTATTCCTATCCCCATATCTTCTGCCTGAAAGCGTCTGATTTCAAATTATAGTGATTGTAAAGGACGGGGTTGTGGTCTCCATCTTGGGAAAAAGGGTTCTTGCCTTTCCTTAGCAAATACCTGTCTCTCAAACAGAGACACCTGGAAAATCTCCAGAACAGGACTCCTGACAGCTGATCTACCAACATCAAAAAGATTAACTCATGCCTGGCTGTAGGTGCTGAACTTTACCCCTGGGAGAACAGAGCTCCTGTGACTTGAAGAAAAGCTCCACAGTGATGTGAAGCTGCAGCTCCTTGTGTTCGCTGCACAGATGATCTCTGCTCATTTTTTTGCCCATGAGGAAAGCTGATGTACTGGAATGACAGTCATTTGTTTCTGCAAAAAAGAAAAATTCTGCCCAGTGGAGCTATGGCAAATATGTATGTGCTGCTTAGCTCAAATCCCAATAATTACGATGTTTAGCAATGGGTCATTGCTGTTGCATGTCAGCAGATGAGTAATGCTTTTTGATGATGTTAATGGACACCAGCAAAGTTTTCAAGGACTGCATTCATTTAACTTGTTCTTCTCTCCTGCCCACAAATTTCTTTAATTTCAAATAGTCCTCCTACAGCACAGAAGAAAATAAATCACAGCTGCAAACACTGAGACATGAAATACTGGCTGGGAAGTTGGGGCAGTTGATTCAGACAAGTACAGGGCTGTTTGGGTGTTATGATTAATAAGGAAAATATTTTAAGCTGGCCCAACAAACCAGGGCATAATGAGGTGTATTCAAATTGGTGCACTTAGAGTGAACAAACTAGATTGATGTAATGTCCCTATGTAGACATGCCCTTGCTCTGCTTGCCTCCCTGCTTTGATGTGAGATCAGGGAGCAAGATGAAAGCAGATCAGAAGAGTGCTCCCTATTGTACCTCCATAAGTGATCACATCTATCTTCATGTGACGCCATGGCAGCTGAGGCCAGCTCAGGTGCCAGAGCTGATTTCCCACAGTTATAAATGCAAAAGGACTGCGGACAGGGAATTTCAATGAGGGACTCTTGATTTTGCAATGTCAGCCAGCAGGCCCTCAGTCAGCTGATTGAATTTTCTGCACTGCCCATCCATTTAGCCATGTTTTTGGGCGGTGGTTGCATTAGAGGCAGTGGTAAAGATGTAGGTCTCTTGTTTGTTTAATGTCATGGGACAGAATAGTTATCTCAGTGACAGGAAAATTAGGTGTAGTTCCTTAAAATTAATGTCACTGTTCTGACACAAAAGAGAGGAAATGAGCAGAGTGTAATTAAACCTGTTACTTATTGATATGCTCTGTGGAAAATGAATGCATATTGTTGATAGATCTATGTATATATAAGAAAGCATTACTTATTTTTTTCTTCTAGTAGCCAGGTACAGATGTTCTGATGCCAAATACACGTTAGGAGTTCCACAGAAACACTGTCTTCCCTGAAAGAGCCTAAATATTGACTATGCATCTATAATCATCTTGGTTGACTAAACTGACATGGTTGCAGTGTGATTTGTTTTACTTCAGAATGAAATCTTTTTATCCCCTGCTGCATGTGCTGTGAAGGAAGTAGTAAAATCCTGTTCTGAGTTTTCAGGACCTGCTAGAGGTTGTAATGCATCAGCTTCTGCTGGAAAACAGCACTGCTGAAACACTAAACCACCATGTTTTGCAGAGAATGTTGAAATGAACCTAATGCTTATAGCTTCAGTTTAAAAAGCTTTTTTTTTTTTTTCTGTCCGTAGATACACTCACAGAGAAGCTAACTTAATTTTGCACTTGGTAAGTTTTTTGCCTTAATTTTTTAATTGTTTGTACAATAACATGGATTTAGTCTTTGCAATCTTTTAGTGAAACCATCCGTCACAACAAGATTTTTGTCTATTCCAAAATAGTGTAAATGGAAATAAGAGAGCATATATAATTTTTAATTAGATCTTTCTTGGCCCATGACTGAATAAGGGTCAAAAGCTTCAAGTATTTTACAGATTATTTTTTTTGTGCTAGAAAATATTCAGTTATCTTTTCTGTTGATTCTCAATGAGACTTAAATCTAGAAAATGACCTTTTCTAGACTTAGATCTAGAAAAAGAGCTTATCTAATGTTTAGAAAAAGTATTAGCATTTCAAATAATTTCCTGCAACTAATTTTTTTTTCCTCTATTGCCATTGATCAAACTTTTTCCATGTCAAACCAGTATGTCAATGCAGAATTGAATAACTTGGAAATAAGAATAAATCAATTCAGACTTTTCATTCTAGGGCACTGTTTAATAATGGTTGTTTAAAAGCCTCAAAATGACCTGAGTTGGAATAATTCCCTGTTCTGCAGTGAATTAAATGTTATTTTGTGTATTAGAAAGTAAAAGGAGATCTTGAACAGCCTAATTTTCTTATTCATTTTTATGTATACTGAGGTGCATGCATAAGAAAAGATGAGTTATTGGAAGAACATTAGTTCAGTTTCACTCTGGCCACGGATTTTTCTCACAAGACTTAAATATTAGAATTTGACTTCTGGAGACCTAGTCCTGTGGCTGGAAAAGCTGTCAGTAACAGTTGTGAAGGCTCTTTCTGAGTTTGCATGTGAATGAATAACTTTCTACTCAGGCATTTAAGTACTTGTACTAATCTAGTGCTTTCCACTGAATGGATGTTTGGATTTCTGAAAGCAGGTAGCATTAGGGAAAAGGCAATCCCTTCTTCATTTAGCAGAAGACAAATGGAATGGAGACAGCCAACAAAATTGTCTGCCTCTCTGGAGGCTATGGAAAATAGTCTCCATTGCAGTTCAGCGATGGACTTTCACGAGCACAGACAGACAATTGCATGAAATTGGGTTGAATTATGGGTAGGTAGATCAGTAAGATGGACTACTGCCCACTGGGGAGAATTTTGGAGCTGTGAAAAACTGATCTTTAACAATGATAACGTATTTAAAAATAACAATTTGTCTTTGACGGAGATAACTTTCCAAGGCTTTGACCTTGCTTCTTGAGTGTCAGGTTCATCTACACAGAACAAAAGGAAAAATGTAAAATAAAAAGTATGTGTGTCTGTATTTGTGTGTGAAATGACATATCCCCTACTTTTACTTTCAAATAACGCAAATAAGTCAATTTTGTGTAATTTACCTATATCTACTCTGAATGATCTTATTTAAAATACTTATAATTTGTGGTGTTTATGCAGGAATCTAAGGCTAATAACAAGTAATTCTAAATAATAGCCTAACACATAATTCAATTATAGCATATTTTAATATAAACAGTTTTTACAAAAACATATAAAAAGAGACAATTTGTCTCATTAAAATTCAACAGGCATTTAGCTCAGCTGGAACAGGACTTATTTCAGCCTCATTTGCACTGCATTTTCAGATAGATTACAAACACATAGACTTAAACAAAATTAAATACAAAATACTTCTGGAGTTAGAGCACTGAAAATATTTGAGTGGCAGCATCTGTGTATTTTTTATTAAATAATGTATCTTTACCCTTTCAGTTTTGAGTAAATTGCAGTTTTGCAAACCATAATTATATGGGATCATATTTAGTGGTCCCATTTGATAATGCTGGGACAATATTAGTCAAGTTTCTAAAAATTTATATATACTTCCTCATTTCTCATATGGGTACTCTTGTGCTTCAGGTAATTACAGCCATCTATAAATTTTATATGTGGTGGGGTGCCACTCCTGTAAATCTATTTATATTTGGGATTCAAATTTTCACAAGTTTTCACAAATTTGCCAATTTTAAGGACGTATTTTTTGTACATCTCTGGGATGAGAGGAGCCGTGTTAACAGTCTGAAACCTATCTTGAGAAAATGTACATCTGTGATTCTGTGGTGAATGTGTGTCAGCTGCTGCCCCGTGGAGGATGCTACTTTTAACTTCTTTTTGAACTATGAGATACTGTACAGGCTGCTGGAACCCCTGCACCATGCTTGAATATATTTCCCAATGATGTTCTTCCCCTCTACCTTGCAAATTCCTGAAGTTTGGACTAATTTCTTACTAGCTGTGTGTGAGCAAAAGGTTACATTTCTGATCAGCTTCTCTTAGAGTTGAGTCATACAGTGACTCACTGATTTTCACTAATAGTGAAAATCCAGCTATTTATGTACCACAAAATTATTGTCTCAGTGCGTTTCCCCCTTCTCCTCTGTTGCCCAGTTTTGCTGTATGTTTGGTTGGTTTTTGTTTGGTTGGTTTTTGTTTGTCTGTTTTTGTAAATTTGTTAATTTGTTGGTTGGATTTTTTTTGTAGATTAAGGAAAATTATGCACAGAGTTCTCTGTGTGCTCTGTCACAGGCCAGATCGGAGAGAGAAGCAGAGCTTGGGGTTTGATTCCCAGTTTGCAATTCCATCTAGTAGGGCAGGTAGTGAAATTTGTCCTGTAGCATAGTGGCTGGTAGACGAGATCAGGCTGCACATTGCCCTGGGAGCTGTTCTCATGTGCTTTTGGTCAGTAACTAGTGCATGTGATTCTATCTGTATTCCTAGTCCTTTTGTTTTACAAGGAAGTCTTCTCACAGTGATCCTAGCAGCTCTCTAAAATGTGTAGGGTGGCTGTTAGACCTTACTGCTTCTTTTTCTATTTTTCCCAAATGTAGATTTAATGACCCTAACTGGGAGCCAACTACTCTAGACATATTCTGTTACATCTAATAAATCAGCAGATCTTTGTCATTCAGCACACTCTCTGATCCTATTTCCATGCTTCCATTAGTTTTTATGGGTATAAATATTCCTGTGAAGCAATAATTTTATCATTCTTTGCTTTTAATTTCAGAACTTTTCAATTTCTGTGTGTAAGATGGATGATATCAGCAGACATGAGAGAGTTTTTGTCATTTTCTGTTTACTCTTCTCATCTTTGGTTTGTTTTGCAAGGATACGCATGGAAATCTGGTCGAGGAGTCTGTGTGTCGAAACTCACAACCTGAGAATGGAATTACTTACTTTGAATCTGGCTTCCTGTCCAGTGTAACTGGATGACCTTCCTTGTGTTCTTTGTCAGTCATGGACAGACGTTGGGGTGAAAGATGCATGTCCTTTAGCTCTGAGAGTTATTTCCAAAGGGATCGAGACCTGCTGTAAGCTGTGGTTCCATGGAAGGGTGTGCATGCCAGTAATCACCAACGAGTAAAACACAAAGGGTTTCACATGTCAGTCTGTGACATTTGCCAGTTTTCCCCTCACGGGATACTGGCTGCTCATTCTCTGAGAAGAAAATCCTGCTCAAAGAAGGACTGTGGCTAAGAGGCCAGGCCAGGACCTTGGAGCTAAGACTGTTCAGGCAAACAACTATGGCATTGGCAACAAGATCTTGTACAGAAGAACTAAATTGAGCTAAATTTCCTAGCAACAGAGTAATTTTTTTCCTCCATAGAAAGAAGAAATAACAAATACGTGTTTTAAAATTATTGCTGTAATTTTTAGTGTACTCCTGTATACTCTTAAGATGAGAACAATTTTGTAGACTATTTTGCTCTGAAAGGAGATATCTGTGGTTAATCACTGTGCTGCTGGGAGAAAAGAGATTACTGTTCTTATCTTACTGCTGCGCTCCTTGAAGAGTGTTCCTAGTGCTGTGCTCATTCCTACCTTGGCTCTTGAGTTGCTTTTTTCTTTTCCAATCCACTCTACCCTTGCTTTAAAGGGTTGGCAATTTAGACTCCAGTGGCTGCAGTAGCAATTCTGTAACATCTGCCCTTTAGACTGCTTTTTTTTTTAACACAAATCCAAGGTATTAGCATAGGATTAAGCATATTTATAATTTGTAGTGTACTGACTTTACTGCAGCTAAATTCAGCTAGAATGTACAATCAAATGACAATTGCATAGCTTTAAATATGTGTGAAATGCTAGCTTGTATTTTAAAGTCAAACAATTCATGTAATGTGATATCTTGCCTAATCACACACATCTTAAAAAGAAAAAGACACAAAAATTTAAAACACAAAAAAGCATTACATTCCACCTCTGATAATTTTTTTTCTCATTTCAGTGATGGACCATTTGTCTTAAACCAAAAAGAGGTAAAGCATATCTGACTTTTATGTCATTTGCCATACCCACAGGAGCTGCTTTGCTTCATTGCTAGCATTGTTTAGATCATTTGTACCAGAGAGTAAAGAACTGAGAAGCCAATAAATTGCAGCTGCTTTTAAAAAGGAGCTGAAAATCAATAATAAATTATTGTTTTCTATAGCAGTTTAGGTTCCTTATGTGTCCCTTCTGACATGTGGATGTAGCTATAAATTAATTTAGTTTTAGGTTGTAAAAAACCTAACTTTCTCTGGACTGACTCGCTGGCATGCATTAGTGATATAAAAATAACATACCTTGGCAGGGTAGCTTTTGAGGAGTGCCTAACACTGCAAGTTATTTTTATAGTTTAATGAGATATAGGCCCATACTTCCAGAGGGAGACACAGTGAGCAGAACACTCTATAATTTACTGCAGTAAAATGATCAGGATTCATGCTGTCTATAAAACATGAAAAACATTCTTCATTCCTTACCAATTAGATCATAGTTACAACTCTCGGCTCCTTTGAGCTTAAAAAAATTCTAACTGCTAGACATAAATGAATGCTGTGGTTAAATTAAAGCCTTCACAGCCCAAACAGGCTTGAAAGAAATGCCTTCTGGATGTTATTAACATGCATATTTAAGTGCTATTTTTAAAATTTAACAGCAAGCCATAGCAAGCACAAATGTTTATAATAGCTATTTCAAAATTGAAGCATTAATTTAAAAAGCATTTTCATTGCTGTTAATTTCTTCCCAATAATTTTATTTCAGCTTTTACTACAGCTGATTTTCTTTTTTTGCATGTGATGACAGACAACTTGAACTGAAGTCTCCAAGATTTCATGATTTGCCGGCCTTGAAATGATTCTCCCATAAAATATGTCACGCACATATAAAAGGCTCAATTCATCAAACATGTCTGATTTACAAAGTGAGCAGTCCTATTTATTTCAGTGGCACATCAGTGTAGGACAGGTAGATGGACATGTTCGCAGATTCAATGCTTTGGTCTTGTGCTTCAGTTCAGAGATGAATCATCGCGCATCACAAAAATACCTGTGGCTTGTTCTGCAGTGTAGGGAGAACAAAGCAGTGTGGAGGAGCAGAAGGCAAGGAAAGAACAGATAGCAAAGGTGTTTGGTTTTCTGTCACAGGTTGCTAGTGTGGTTAATCCCCTGCTTCAGTACTCCACATTTTCAATTCTTTTCCAATTTGGTCACACTGACAAGCCACAAGTACTATTTGTTGCTTACAAGGAATGCTGATTGCTTGACAGAAATGAATTTGAGGATGGCTCAGAGATGACCTTGCAAGTCTTTGAAATATCAAGGTGTGTTGTTCTGATATGCCTGATAAAAGTGTCATTTAAATATCCATGGAAACTGGCTTTCACATGCAGCTCAGGGGCTTTGGTCATAAACAAAATACTGGACTGTGAAGGGATTTCAAAGATATACCTCATCCTTTTGATGTCTGCAGCTAATCCTCTTCCTCAACTCTGTCCTTAGGAAGACTACTAAAGGTGAAGCTAAGCTGTTCAGTGGGAACACTGTGATTTGTTCATTGCTTTGATATTTCCCACAGACTACTGCTCCCTGTGAGTAAGGAGTGTGTGGTAAGACACAAGTGAATCCCTACCTCTGTATTTAAAAATTAAAAATGTGTTCATCTCTGCATATGTCTATATTTGCATGTGGTAAGTGGAAAGCAAGCTTAGCAGTCCTGTATTGCCAAAAAGGTGTTCAAAACCAGCCTGCAAAATTGGTAAGAATTAGTGTCTCATTTTTGCTGCAGCTTTGGAAATGTATTTGTGCTGTGTACTTTCATCAGGGTCCTCTCCAACATTCTCATTATGTAAGGAGTATTTAAGTCCAGGTAGTAATTTAGCTAACATAATGAAGTAGGGAACTGTTGTTACAGATAATTAAAGAAGATGAAGAGTTCATATTCTTTCTTGTGTAATTTTTTTCCACCTGAATGATATAGATATTTTTCCAGCCTGTGGACAAAGATTACTTTATCATTTAATATAGCCTTTTAAAGATCACTACTGTAGAAATGAGAAATACTCACTTATGCTCTTAATACTTTGTTATCTTGTTTAGCAAGAGAATATTTGTAAAACTGTGGTTTACTGAGTAGATTAGTATGCACAACCAACCAACCAAACCAAAATAAAATGAAAACCAACATAAACAAATCCAGTGTTTTTAAAATACTTGACACCTTTTGTGTTTTAGGTTTTTGGGAGGATTGATTCAATTATTTATTCCTAGGTTTTTGTCCTTTTTTCAGTATTCATTGGTTTTATTTGAATTTTTTTAGGCTTCATACCATCTGTGATGTACAGAAACTTTCTTGGGAATTTAAAAATGACAAGATCCATTTCATTAGCTTTTTTTTTTGTTTGTTTGGTTCTTTTTGCAAAAGATAAACATAATAATAATAATGTTGTTAAAGTGGAATAACTGATTTGGAATAACTGATAGAGAACACTGTTACTTTTATGTGAGAGTTTCAAAGTGATTACAAATGCAAGTTAATTGAGCCTACTCATGCTCTTTGGGGTAAAGTTAATTAATATTCTTGCCTTCATCACAGGCCCCAGCTGTGAACAGTTCTGGGCTTCTCTTGGACAGTAAAACCAAGCAATAAAAAGCTGTGTGTTTTGTGATTAGATGGGAGTGGTTCCTCCTTTGAAGATCTGATCCTGCTGAACTTATTAAAAAATATAATTCACGGAGCTTCCTTGGACAATGTGAAAAAGTCCTTGGAAGAGAGCTTAAGCTAGCCAGCTATATACAATTTCTCTTCACCATTACTCTCCTCTAGGGCTCTGGTGGAGAGCCTGTATCCAAAATCATCTCTCTTCATCACATCAGCCCTGGCTGTACAGCAGGGTCTGCCACTGCAGGAACAACAGTGAGAAGGGCAGGACCAACTTCAGGTGTTCAGTTCCGGGTCATAGGCTCATCTTCAAGGACAGATTGTTTTTGCCAATGTGCTGACCTGAGAACAGGAATGGTCATAGTGTGGGCACAGATTCTCTTCTGCAAATTCTCTTCTGCAGTAGAAGAATGCTACTGTAAGGACAACAGCGTTCAGCTCCCAAGAGCTTCTATCTCTTTTCTTCCTGTGTACAAACATCAGACATTTGGAGGAGTAAGAGAGATGGAAGAGAATAGGAAGGGTTAGTTAAGGAAATAATCTAGTTATAGACTGAAGTAACAAAACATATAAAGACTATTGCCTTTTAGTTACCTTATTTATTTTAATTTTCTTCGAGTGTAAGGGCTGGAGTGCTGTAATCTATAAAGAAGCCCCATGCCATGCGCTGAATATCATGGCAGCAACATGTATGCAACAATAAATTTGACTTTGCTCTGTGTAAAGAAAATCGGTCATGCCCTCACTCTTGGATCAGAGTTGGAAAGATGATCAATAAGTGGTAAATGTCAGGGGAGGTTTGTAACACTAGAGCTGATGAGCAGAAATAAGAAGTAAGTTTATTAGAAGTTTTTTAAAGATCTCACATGCAGAAATGGTAAGTGGAATGTGGAAAAAACTTTGTCCACACTCCTGCCTTTTGAAGAGAAGTCTTGCTCCATAAAATCTCTAAAAGTAAAGGCTTTGCTTACTTTGGATATGGGAATAGCTACTTTGATCTCTCTCTAACTCAAGCAAGCTCCTACTGCTCAACTTCAAAGCAGAGTTTTGAAACTCCAGAGCATCTTAATAAAGTGTCCCCAGAAATCCCGTGCCTGTCGGCCTGGTGGTGGTGGGTTCTCAGAACATCAGATTATTCAATTCAACTGTCACCAAGAAAGGTATGCAAGAGTGGAAATGGAGCAATCTGAGGAGTAACTCATAAATATATGTGGTCAGTTCTATAGAATCATGAAAAGGTTAAGGTTGGAAAAGACCTCTTAGATCATCAAGCCCAAACAACAACCTAGCCCATCACCACTACACCATGTCCTCAAGTGCCATAGCCACATTTCTTGAATACTTTCAGGGATGTCAGCTTCACCAACTTCCTGGGAAGTCAGTAACAATATTTGATAACCCTTTCCATTACCAATTCTTTCCCTAATATCTAATCTAAAACTCCATGTCAAAACTTGAGGTCATTCCCTCTTGGTCTTGTCACATATTACCTGGTAGAAGAGACTCACCCCCACCTCAATACAACCTCCTTTCAGGTAGTTATAGAGAATGATAAGGTTTCCGCTGACCCTCCTTTTCTCTAGATTAAATAACCCCAGTTCTCTCAGTTGCTCCTCAAGATTTGTGCCCCAGCTCCTACATCATATTCATTGTCCCTTTCTGAAACATAAAATATATATGTATTGTACATAGGTATTTTTTGTGTAATGTATGTGTCTTGGTTTAATTTGAATTTCTCGACCAATGCACCAAAAGTAATGTCATGGTTTAGATTTGCCAATTTAAATATACTTATTCTCTGTTGTTAGACAGAACCAGGTGCAGAAGCAAAGCAGGTCTAAAACTTAGAAGGGTATAAAAAGAAAGTTATTAACTACACAAAGAGGAAAAATAAACCAACAAATCCAGAATAAGATTTTCAAACCACTCCTTCCCTCCTTCTCCCAACCTTCATAACAACAAAACATACAAAAACTACTTCAGTCAGTTCCCAACTTAAATAGTTCTTTTTTACAGTTCACTTCGGAGAGAGAATTCTCCTCTTGTCAGGTCATAGGGATTTTTCCACAAGGAGGAAGAAAACAGCCCTCT
>VXBI01012883.1:23967-56077 GCA_013397375.1 Toxostoma redivivum
TTTCCTTCCCCCGGCCATCGGGTCCCCTGGTTTGTAACCGGGGCCCAGGAGCCTCCCGGGGGCCCCCGACTTGAGAGGGAGCCCGGACTGGGCTTAAATCGTTACCTGGTCAGCTACCGGAAATAAAAAGAACTTTTTTTTCCCTGGGTAACCGTCAAAATGTGTGTTCACGAAGGGAACTAACTTTCTCCAGTTGGACTTTCAGGCTGTCAGTAATCAAGTCAGCCTTCAATTGGTCCCAATCAACTCACAGAGGAAGTTTTCTCATAGAGAAAAACCTCTTGAGCTTGTCCTTCCCATGTCATACTACCACAATGACATATATATTACGGATATATAAGTGTATTGTGTGCTTGTGTGTGTATATATATTTATCATAGAATCAAAGAATATCCTGCATTGGAAGGGACCCATAGTGATCATCAGAGTACAGCTCTTGGCCTGCTACAGGACAGTCCCAAGAATTGCAACATGACTACAGAGATTTTAAACTTGACTGCTTCATGGTTGCTGTGGCCAAGGTTGTCACCAATATTCACACACATGAGTTAGAAGCCACAAACCAAGGAAGGTTGTGGCTTTCCTAGTAGGTCCCGTTAGTAGCTATAACTTGAGGTTATCATCCAGCTGTTTCACCACTATTCTGGACCTGTTTGTTCCAGCTGTGTGATGCCCCCAGTTAACATCTGGCAAGTTGATATTCATGTAAGCACAAGGGCAGTTATTTTGAAGATATCCCTTAGTTCCTCAAAGAAGAATTCTCTGGAATCTACCTCTAGTAGACTCCTACGATGACATCTACATTACTTTTTTGTCCTTTAACCCTTACTCAGAGACTGTTAGCCTGCCATCCCTGACTTCAGGCAATATTCCAGCCCTACTGCCTCTCCTGCCCTGCCTTCCCTCCTGAAGAATTCGTGACCATCCAACATGGCACTCCAGTCAAGGGCTCATCGTACCGGGTTTCACTTATTCCAGAGATGTAAAATCTGTTGGACTGGGCCAAAGCCTCAAGCTCCTCTTTGTTCCTCACACTCTGCACTGGTGTAGAAACATTTCAGGTGTGGTCTGTTGTAACTGATGCCTCACAGAGCAGCTTGAGAGATCCCACTCACACTTCCTTCTTCAAGTTTTGGTATGACTTCCCACTGCTCTGGCAAGCATGGGTTTGTCCCTTCCTCCTTCAAATCTAGTTTAAAGCTTTGTCAATGAGCCCAGCTAACTCCTGTGTTTGAATTATTTTTCTTTTCCTTCTGAGGTAGATTCATTCCATCATGTATTATTAAATCAAGTGATGCATAGGTTACCTCATGGTCAAAAACCGCAGCATTTTTCCAGTGATACTAAACTCAGAGCCACGCATTGACCTGATGGATATACCTATTCCTTTCAGCATTTTCCTTACTTCTGGAAAGATCAAGTGCTCCTGATCCTTCAACCAACCCTCCTAAGGCCACAGTTTCCACTTTGGTTGCCTTCAGAGTTCTCTTTGTTAACGTATCACCACTGACTCGAAGAACTAATAATGGATAATAAACAGAGGGCCTTGCCAGGCTGGAGGGCTCTCGAGTAATATCTCTTACTGGACCCCCACAGAGGGAGAAGGTTTTCCTGTTGGCTGCATCTGGTTTGCATATTGGGCACTCTCTTCCATTAGAAGGGAGCCGCCTCTGATAACTACCCTTCTTTTGCTCTTAACAGAGTTTGGAAGGAGGGGTTAGATTGTACTGCCCTAGATGGGCCCTTTGTCCCAGAACGATCTTCATCCACCTTATCAGCTGACTGTCCTTCTAGTTCCAAGGCCACATATCAGTCATAAGATGTGCCAGTTTCTGCCTTCCTTCCATTATGGCAGCGCCTAGCTTCTAGCCTTCATGTTCAACAGATCCTTGGCTACTTGAGGGTTCCACTACAGTGGAGGTTTGAGACTCCTGAGATTGTGGCATCTCTGAGAGTAACCTCTTGATCTCTTGCTCATTTTCTCAAATGCTACATGGCCTATTCACTTCCTCCTTGTTTTACACTAATTCTCTCCTTGGGAAAGGAAAAACAAAGTCACTGAAAAAGTTCAAATTGGATTTGTGAGGATATGGAGGTAGGGGGAGGAGTGTTTTTGATGTCTTAATCTAAAATAAATGTATGGTCAGACAAGGTTAAAATATAATGATGATGAGATAATCTAAACACTGTGCAAATCAGTAAACTGATTGATTAGTCTCCTTTTAGAGAAATCTGTGGATGCAAAGTAGCAAAAGTACAGTGCACAGAGAGTTTTGAAACTGATGTAAAGCAAAGGCTTTAACATTTCAGAACTCAGTAAACTCAAATTAAAGATTACACTCTTTTCTACTACCTGAGACTGTAACTGAGCTGCACAATTAGATCAGAGAGCTCGAGCCATGAGGGATTTTGCATACCACACAAATAGGCCTTCATCTGTTTGAAGAAGACTCTGTGGATTTGGAGCAAACCCAATCTGTTTTTTCTTCAGCTAGCTAGGAGCCAGATCTGATCAGTGTGTGAAAGAGTGCTGAACCTGCTACATTTCTTTGATACGAAGGGAGCAGATATTCAGTTTTCTTTGCACCCTGAAGTGGCACTCTGGGTGTCTGATGTGATGTTCAGGAGTAAGTGAATGTGTGGCTTACCTTGTTGGAAGTCTACATGTTTTAAAGCACAGCATTCTTTGTTGGCAATATAACCTGGCCTAAAGTCTACATGGCTGTCATAGCTAAAAAAACAGCTGTCCTGTTTCTCCCTGGGCATTATGGAAATTTTGCTTCCTCTTTTTTCATTCTGTTTATTGATGTCTGTCTTCAAGGCAGTGTGGTGTGTTGACCTAGATCATGATCAGAAAATGACTGAAATAAATGATCCATTATAAAGTTTCTGAGAGGCTGTCTCTTTCACCTCACTTTAAATTTGATTTTGCTCCTTCCTGTTCACTCTGCTGCTCATCTCTCTGTCTGTCTGCCCACTTTCCTGTCCATTTCTGATCAGCCCTTTTCCTGCCCTTTTTAATTTATTCTTCTTCTATTGTCGCATTCTCTATCCGGTGCCTCATCCTTCCCTGTAGTTTTCCCTATGTCCTTCCTTTATCTTGCATATCCAAACATCTTATTTAATCTACTCTCTTATTTTTGTCTTTTCACATATCTTATCCTTTGAGGTTTTTCTTCCTGTCTCTAGATACTAATAATGGTTATCTCTTTATGTGAGGGAATTGGAGATGTGCAGTTAAAGCGCATGCTCTATTACTCTCCTTCACACACTCTCTCCTTGCTCTATTCACTCAGCAATTTTTACCAGTCTTCTTTTTCTACTCTTGTGCTGCACACCCTGAAGTTCAGTGCTTTGCCAGTTTACTCCAGGAGTTTGTGGCAATTATTTTTTTACCCTCTTGTGGCAGGATTTTCTGGATTTACTTTGCTTTCCTAGTTTTTCCTTCTCTTCTGCTTTTTCCCACTGTTATTCTTTAGCTCTCATTGCTCCATTTTCTCCTCTTTCAGATGAAGTTTTTGTCACAAAAAAGGGAAAGGATTGCAAAAGTCTGCTAACATGAACAGTCTCATACCCACCCTTTACACACATTTCAACTAACTGCACAAACCCACAGAGAGTATAATGAGGTGAAAACCAGCAGGAATCTAGATTTCCCCTTGCTCTCTAGAAGTTCTTTGTTTGCCAGAACTCTGACTTCTGGTGAACAGAAGGTTTAATCTTTAAGTACAAGTTTATTTGCAATTCATGAATTTCTTTGTGAAATGGACATCTGAAATGGTTGAATGATGCTTCACAATGGGATTGGGGTACTGCAGCAGAAGTTCAGTGTGGCCTTTGACCACTTCTGAGTTATGAGTCTCTTTTTGTCCAAAGGCTGATTTTTGTTCTGTGATCATATTTCATTCCTGAACCACATCTTTGCTATTTTCTGTGAAGCTAGGTGGTGAGGGTCTTGATTATGTTAATGAGAAAGTCAAGGGGATGGAGAGAAAGAAGCAGCCAAGACCTTTTTTGAGATGCGTGACTTGGTTGGAATTTTATGTCTCCCTGTCACTGATTTTGATTAGGTTGGGTTTTGGGGTTTTTTTGGTTTTGTTTGTTGTTTGTTGGTTGGAGGAGAAATATTCTGGGAAGGTTGAAAGGCAGCCTCCAATGGCATGGCACATATAGTAAGCAACTTCTAGTAAACTACAGAAATTTCATCATAACTGAGTTCAAAACATCTACTTGTTAGAAAATTTGCCCCCTTTTGAATAACCAATAAATTGGGTTTTTCTTATGTCTAGAAGTGAAACAAAATGTACAAGATAAGGAAGCTAGAAGAAGCAAAAACACAAAAGATGAATTGGAAATCCTCATATTGAAACATTGGTATCAGTACTAACCTAGTCCTTATTTTATAACATAATGTTTACATTAGGCCCTATATATGGTACTGCATTGTAAGATCAGCATTTTTTTAAAGAATAAAGTGCTATTTTAACAATATCTCCAAGACAATAGACAAGAAAACCCCTAAACAATGTCTTGCTTTTATTCACTTTTCCTCACTCCTGCTTGGTGGAATGCATCCTTTCTTTATTCCCAGAGCTGAAGAAAGGTAAAGAATTAAGGGTCTTGGTGCTATATTGCTGCAAATAGGTGGCTGTGGGCAGTAGGGCTTGTCCTTCCTCAGTGTAAGGAAAAGGCTGGGAAGGAATCACTCCCTTCTGAATCAGTATTAAATGCTACTCTTGTGTACAGAATGATAAGCAAATTCATCCTTCCTATACATGATAAATGTCAGTTCATTGACTTTTCTTACAAACATAATATCAAGTTCCTTCATATCAGCTGAACTGCAGTACCAGGCTGTGTGCTTGCTTCTAGCTTTTGGCAAAGTAAGGTGAAAGTCCTTTTCTTAAATTTAAGTTGAAGAGATTTAAATTACCTCACACTTGCAGTGGGCTAAGAGCCAACACACTGCTTATTACACTAGCAGGGCTGGTAGGGAATTCATCATGTTGTTGCAACTCAGTCATGAAACTGACCCCTTCTGTAATGCCCTACACTGATAATACAGCTCATAATGGGATTTTACGTGAGCATTATTCAGGATGTCCTGGCAAAAAACCGAAAACCCAAGGGCAGTTCATAGTAAAAAGGGCAGCTTCATTAATGATTATTGTCCACAGGTAGAGAAGCAAAGTAGTTCCTGTAACAGGGGGAATGCAGTAGGTTGTATTAGCAGAGACAAATCCTGCTGTAGCTTCACTAACAGTCTTGAGCCAGCCCTGTCTGCTGTCAGAACTCTTCAGCCAGCACAACCCTGGTTACAGATCTATATACCCATCCTTAAAGCACCTCCCAAAAAAGGGAACTGCAGCTCACTAGCTTCTAGATTGTGCACTTAACCTCATGCCTTCTATCTTGGTATGATCTTCATCATTCTTGTTTCATTGGTACTGGGATCTACTTGCCTGAATTTCATGTGCTTCTCTGTTCACTGGAAGTATAGTTTGAAGAAACCTGGTGATGCAGAGGGCAGTTAGCAAAGATGGCCTTTCAGAGAAAACCTCTTGAAATTTGGTGCTGTATTATGTATTGGTATGATTTGTGACCCCCATGCAATTTTAGACCATCCTAACAGTGAAAATAATCACAAGTTTCAAATAATAAAATTGGCTTGAAAATGCTGTGTTTTACCAAAAAAATTGTGCCAGAAAAAGTATAATTCAGGAACTGGAATAATCATAGGGGACTATATTGAGAGAGAGAGCAAATGAGCAGAAACGCAAGAAGAAGTAATATAAAAAGGAAGAAATAGAAAGTCGAAAATATTGATGAAAAATATTAATCTTAAATTTATGTAATGAAACATTGTTGCAGGTACCTTTTATAAGACTTGAAGAATACAAGTGCTTGAATGCTCACTCCAGGCTGTTGGAGAGTCTATGGTGTGTCATTAAATACGCAGACACCTGCCCATCTTACCAGGCTGTGTCCTGTGAGAAAACTGCTTTTTCTCTGATCTGCAGCTCAGTTCCTCAAAAGTCTACTTCAAGTCTTCTGACAGCTATCTGCCAGTCCAGGAAGACTAGCGCAAGAAAAGTCCGTTTCACAAGAAGCTTCATGTAAACTAAACTTTTCCTAAGTCCTTCTGAGATCAAAAGTGTCATATTGATATCCTCTTCCTGTTGTTAGATGTTGCATTTTTTTTGTGTTGGGCATACTAATATTCCTTGCTTAAATTCAATACTTGTATCCTTAGTTGTTTGGGGTTTGTTTGACAAAAAGGTGAAGCTTTGTTTTTAATTTATTTTTTATTTTATTGTAATAATCAGTAATTGATTTTGTACGCTAATGCCACTGCAATTACTTTAGCTCAGCAGCAAATGGGGAAAAGAGCCTCTGTATTGATGCTGTGTGCCAAGTAGATTATACTTTTTAAAAAGATACATTGTCTTGTGCTCGCATGTGGAAGAATGATTCAGAATTATTTCATTATATATCAAAGGCTTTCCTCTCTCTTTAGATCTTTATCAAATACTTTTATGAGACACTTTTAGAAGGTTCTGACTCTACCAAAGGTAATAAGATGGTTTCCTTTGAAGAAAATCTAAACCCACAAATGAAAGAGTATATGCTTTTGAAATGCTGTAAGAAGAGATTTTATAGTGATACAGAAAAATCTGATCTGCTTAGAAGAAATTATTATTTAACAGTTTAAACAGCATCATTTCCAGAAGAACACACTTTTAAAACATGTGTCTATTTTCCATTTATAAAGGTATAAAACTCTTTGACATGGCAAAGGTCTGACTCCTTAGAGTTAAAGATCATGTCTGCAGCAGCCACAGTATGTTCATTGAATAAAAGACTTTTTACTCAGGAAATTAACTTATCAAAACATGCCTGGAATACTTTCACATGCACTGGAGATAGAAGGTTGTAAATCTATGTGTGGAACACCTAATTCCCCTGGGCATGACTTATGCATGCACATCCTTACAGGACTCAAATCCTGCAGCTTCTATGAGGCCATTAGCAACTGACTCATCTGCTATGCAGAGGGCACATGCTGTCTGTGCTTTCCTATTTGCTTTTGTTTGACAGCCCTCTGATGACAGTCCACCAGCAGATACATCTCTCTACAGCCCCTTTCTCAGCTCTTTAGCTTTTGGATATAAAGATATCTCCCTGCTTTGTGCATTCTGTCTTTAGCTCCATCTTTCCATGCTGTATGTTTTACTTTTCTTACATTGTACTCCTGCCCAATTTATTCTTAAAACTGATTGTGCCATTTTTATAGAGACTTCTTCCACATAGCATAAAACTTAAGGGGAAGTCTAATGTTAGACTTTTATTGCTGTCTTAACAATCTCACTGCAATCTGCAGATAAGAGAGAGCCAGGCTATTCTCAGAGATGTGGTGGGATGACAGACAACAGCCTTATTTTGCATCAAAAAAAATCCAGTGACGTATTAGGAAAACGTTGCCATCAAAATATTGAAGTGGTGAAAGGAGTTTCAGGGTATGTCCAAAAGTTGTTTTATTCTTGGCTTAATTTAAAGCTTGGCACAAGTCCTAAGTTTGTGTTTGCTGGGCCTGCTTTGGTTGGGAACTTGAACAAGGTGTTCTGCAAAGTTCTTTTCCAACCTGCACCATTTTAATGAAAGGTAAGCTTCCCTCACTCTTGAGTTCCTTTTCACTCTCCTTGAGCCAGACTTCAGTGAGCACATTTTTCTATTTGTTGTCATCTGTAGCATAAGTAATGCTTATATCTGCTTTTAGTCCACCTAAAGAAGTGGTAATGTGCTTTGTAAAAGGACAGTGGATTTTTGTTGGTTTTTTTATTTAGTATGCAGTTGAAGTTATGCAAAACCAACCATCTGAAACCTGAAACACAAACAAACCAACAAACCCAACAAGAAACACAACAAAACATAAAAATCCAAGCCCTCAGCTTGCTATTTAGAAGTGCAAGATCTGTATGGACAATACAAAGATAAATTTACCTCCAAGTTAATTTGAAATTGTTATTTTTTCTGACTTTAATTTTCTGTGGAATTTTAAAGAATTTAAATTCAAATAATGTATCTTCTGCTATTCCTTGTTTACGTGATCTGCAGGTGAAATTGCATGATTTTTAGATATGAAAATATACTTTTGGCATGAATATGTTTCAAAGACAGCTTCCTCAGAGATACCATGGGAAGATAATTTTTTTGTATGAGTTCTTATTTTCTTTGCGCAGTAATTGGCATTAGCTTAAACTATACCAAATATGACATCCTTGAGAGAAATATTCCTATATAGAGAAGTTTAAATAGATGCATTTAAAAATCCCATGTAGTGAAAGCTTTGGTAGGTATAGAAGAACCCTGGATCAGAGATACATTCATCAGACAAAAAGGTAGGTGGCTCAGGTGGATGAAGGGAAATGTAAAAAGACAAATATGAGAGAGAGAGTAATAAAAGTGGCTTCACTTCAAAGGGTGGTTACCAGCAGGATGAATAAATTTCCTTATTTTTGAAGTAAAATGCAAAGTTCTTGCTTATGTCATTGAAACTGAGATCTACCGTAAAAGTTTGTTCCGGCAAAGATATTAAAGATTTGTTTAAATTCAAATCACTGAAAAAATGCATTCACTTCTATGCGTCAAAAAAGATAATCACGTTGAATTCTTTATATGTGGAAACAGATATTACATAATTGCCAAGATAGCACATGATGAAAATGGTGAACTAGTTTTTCCTTACAGTGCTGATCTTTTTTCCTTCTGAAACATCGCTGCTATACTTTTGTTTTCATTCGCATCCATTTTTTTATTCACCTCTTAGTTTTTTGCTCTTTGTCTTCTGAAAAGTATGTTTTAAGACTGAGAGCCACACAATGACTGTTGGTATTTTGTTTGAACTGATGTCAATATGGGTCTGAAAGCTTTACTCTGAAATGTGACATAAACATACTTTGATTCCAGCATAATTGTATCTCAATCCATTAGTAAGTGGTGTTTCCTTCTTGTCTTCTGGCATTACAAAAAAGCCACTTGGAAAGCAACTTTTCAAATAATAAATGAATAAAAATATTTTCAGGGGATGAATGGCATTTTTACAGATATTAACAAACACTTCTCTTCCAAAAAAAAGTTATTGCAAAAAAATCAACTTTATGACTAGTTGCTTTATGAAATGCCATTTTTTATAGATAATATACTTTAATAAGTTTACGGATCCTTACCATCTGTGCTATGGGAAAAATACTTTAATTTCTCGTAATTATTCCTGTGATTCATGAGTTATGACCTTTCTCAGGGACAAAAATAAATGCCAGTTCTTCCATGAACAAAATGTGCATAGTGGGAATACAGAACCCACACAGGTATTCAAGCAACCAATGCCCTGAAATGAGTAGATCAGCAGTAGCATCAGGAAGCAAATGTACTACATTCTATCTGACAGTTGGAGTGGTTTGGTCATATAGGTAGTGGATAAATAGCCCAGTAATTAAGTAGGAATACCATTAACAGTTTAGGTGGAAATAACAGCAAAGTAGTTCCCTAGGACATCAGAGGAAAAATAAAAAGCCATAAGAAAGGTGTTGCATATGTTTGGGGTAATGCACTAGGGTCTATCTGGTAGCTTCTTCCAGAGTGCTGGCACACTTTTTTGGAAACATCTTCCTCACAGTGGGCAAAGTGCAGAGGCAAAGCAGAGT
This sequence comes from Toxostoma redivivum, assembly GCA_013397375.1. Classification (NCBI taxonomy): domain Eukaryota; kingdom Metazoa; phylum Chordata; class Aves; order Passeriformes; family Mimidae; genus Toxostoma; species Toxostoma redivivum. Next base: position 33,672 of record VXBI01012883.1, read on the forward strand.
CTCCCTCTTAACTATGTTTTATTTAGGAGAGACAGACACAGACAGTGAAAAAGCTGCCCCAGACACATAACAGGTCAAAGCAGGGGTGTCTGAATGTGGTTGCTGCAATGAAATGTGTGTTGATTTCTTCCTATGTAGAAGAACTGGGACGTTGTGTGTAGTAAATGCATCCCTTCCTCAATTTTTTGTTTAGGTGATATAGATTGTTCAAGCTGCATGTTTCTAATACTGGAGTAATACTGAAAGGGTACTGCCTGTACTGAGAGGGCCCCTGTCCTCCACAGGGACTGTAGGTCTTGTCCTGAAGCAATCTAGGCACAATTTTCTCCAAGCTAGCACCTAAAAAGACAGCAGTGATGAACAGGCGTTTAGGACATTGCTTTCCTTCGTACCCTCTGATTTTTGATTCTAGTGAGATAAGTCTGAATACATTCCTCCCATCCTCACGGTATTGCTGGAGAGCTGGGAAGAAAAAAAGCTTTTCACCCCACATCACTCTTCCAGTGGCCAGGAACAACTCTGCTGTAGTGTCAGCAAAGAAAGCAAGGACTGAGCGAGCTTATGCTCTGCTAGGGGCTGGTCTTTGGGGAGAGGCTTGTGCCAGCATCCAGGGAGCATTTCTCTCTGATGCTGTTATGGAGATTTCCTTTTCCTACTCATTCTCTTTTCCAAACTAACACTTGTCATGCTGCATGGTACCCCATTTCCATCTTCAGGTTAAATGTTTCTATTTTCCAGCATAAGTGCCCTTGGGCAGAGGGTGGGAAGGCCATCAGGGAGGTGGAAAGAGAGTAAGGTCTCTCTCAGTGGAGACAACAGTTTTCCCCTAGCAGAAGGGCTACCCAGGTGTTAACTGTAATAAAACCTGGCATGTGCAATTCACTCCACAGTCCAGCCACTAGAAAAATGTGGTCCTGCAACCAGCACCTCTTAAAACCTCAGACCTTGGATTCATGTGGTCTGGGTCTTAAAGTAATTTTTCAGTTCTCTTAGAAATGTGTTTCTGACTTGCAGATAAGAGCCTGGGAAGATGAATTATAAAGATCCAGTACCATGGAATTGTAGCATCGTTTAGATTGGAAAAGACCCTTAAGATCATTGAGTGCCACCAAGTCCACTATTAAATCATGTCCCTAAGCACCACATCTAGCATCTTTTAAATACCTCTAGTTATGGTGCCTCAACCCTGGGCAGCCTGTTCCAGTTCCTGACCAAACCCTTGGGAAATAAATTTTTCCTAATATCTAACCTAAATCTCCCCTGGAGAAGCCTGAGGCCAATATTTGTCCTGTCACTTCTTGCCTGAGAGAAGAGACAAAGCCTCATGTCGCTACAGCCTCCTTTTGGGTAGCTCCAGCAAGTGATAAGGTCACTCCTCTGCAGCCTCCTTTTCTCCAGGCTGAACACCCCCACCTCCCTCAGCTGTCTCCCATCAGACTTGTGCACCAGACCCCTCAACTGATCCATTGTCCTTCTCTAGACTTGCTCCAGCACCTCAATGTCCTTCTTATAGTGAGAGGCCCAGAACTGAATACGGCACTCAAGGTGCGGAATCACCAGTGCCAGGTGTCACCTGGGGACAGTCATTACCCTGGTCCTGCTGGTCACACTATTACTGATGCAAGCCAGGACATTTCTGGCCTTCTTCGATAGCCAGGAATGCTGGCAGAAATTAAATAACTAAATTCTGCAATTTTTAAATACTTATAAAAACACATGTCTCAATTTATAATTCTTTGAATATTTTGCAATATTGCTCTTTTCATGCAACCCTGTCCTTGTTTATTTGCATTCATTGTCTGACCCTGAGAAGTCTTACATAGCTTAACCAAGGCAAAGGACCTAAGTCCTATTTGGCTTGTTTGCTGTATCTTTCTTCATTAGCTCTTGTTTCACAGTCTTACATTGCCTCATTCTCTGTTGTTACATCACTTACTGCTCTGGTTTTGAGCCACTTTCCAAATGCCGCAAGAAAAGCTAAGCTACTGCTAGCAACTCCTTTAAAGGACAAATAACTGACCTCAAAAGGACTCTGACATTATTTCTTTTTTAAACTCTGTTCATTTGACCTTTCAGAATTAGTCTTACCCTGGTCTTGTACTATTTTGTCCTTAAATAGGCTCTTCATCAATTTTCTTCAAAACATAGAGATTTAGACTTTATGAATTTATAGTTTCTATGACACCAGTTTCAGAAAGAAGTACCTGACTAATTTGCACTTTCTGTGAATACTTGATGTTTCTCTGGATGCAGCATGTACTATTTTCTTGCCAGTGCTGCTGCTGCTTAATGCTATGCCAAATGACCAAATTATCAAATTTTTCAGTAATTTTGCTCCTCATAATTTAAATATTTATTTGGGCAAGAGTTCTTATTTTGTGCTTCATGACTAGGGATTTCCTTATCTTTTCAAGGTAAAAATTGGGTTATGGACTAAAATTGGTTATACCCTAAAAAATCTATTTTAAATTTAAATTTCTGCTGTAATGAATGTTTCTGTCTGCCATTTCTAGCATCTTAAAACCTTTACCTTTTTCAAATACATTTTGCTTTATGAACCCCTTTCTACTTAATTTCCACATTATTACTTTGTCATAATTTTCCCCACCCAGTTTTAATTCTATTACCATTAGTGAAAAAAGCAGTAAATGGATCCTGGAGTTTAGAACAGTATTTAAACAATCTTTTCTAAATGGCTATTTTTAAACTAATCATACTTATTTTAAAGTTTTGGGTCAACTCAGAAGAAAGACTTCCCTGACCCCCAAATTATTGTCTAAACATTAAATCTGGTTTGTAGATTTGTCACACATTTTCCACTGGATATATATCTTTGACTCTTTACCAAGGTTTCTTATCTCTTTGCCTAAGAGGACACTTAGAGAAATTTTACGAAGTGCTTAAATGCCTGCTAGTATGTTCAAGCCTCAAAACTTGAGATTATATTTTTAATAGTTTGTCATTCAACTTAATTAGAGCTCGACTAGAGGTGTATTAATTTGAAATGTTTCTTTAAAAGTAACACAAAAGCTCAGCATTCTTGACATTCTACTGCAGCACTTTTTCTTGCTCAGGATATACAATTTGAACTCTGTCATCTGCTGACCTTTAATCCTCCATTCTTTTGCGTAAGAAGTCTTTTTGTCTTCATCACTGTGATCTCAGAATAAAAGGCCTCAAAAGATTATTTTAGTTTTTGACTTAGAAAACATGATAGCTTCTATTTTAGAGGGAAAAATGCATAAAAATTACTTTTAATGTTTGTGTCACTTCAGAAAATCAAGACTTGAATCTAATTGTGATAATTCTCCTCTGTAGTGACAAATTCAAAACAAGCCTTTTCAATGTAGTTTAAACTAGGGATATGTGTTAAATACGATTGCTGTGCCAGTGGCCAGAAATGTTTGAACAACTCCCTTAGGTTTAAGGGCTTAGAACTCAAAACTGTAGTGCATATAGTTAAACAAACTATACAGTTCAATTATGCTATTAAATATATTTTCATATTGTTTTGCTAGATTACCAAATACCTGGAAGACTTCTAAAAGCAGGTCCTATTGGAAAAGAAATATCAAAACATTTGATGTCTCAAAGGAGGGGAAGTTAATAAAAAATCAAACCAGATTAAAATATTGAAATCTTTTGCAACAATTATCAAGTTTTACTGTAGCATACTTGTTGGTTGATGCAGTTCATGAGCACACAGGAAATTCAAGAAGTGGACTAATTTTGGGTGTGACAGGCACAAAACTGTACTTTTCTCGTTGCATGTGGAGTCATCACGAGGAGGCTTGTGAGATGAGAATACTGTTCACTTCTAAGTGCAAATAAATGACACAACATCTGATTGTCAGCAAGTCTGTATTTTCTAACAATCCCTGTACTAAAGCTTATTGTTGTTATTATTTTTGTTCTAAGGCACATTGAAGTAGTGCCAGTTATGCTAAGTTTGAGAGATGAAACAAAGGGCAGGTGAAAGAATGAGCTATGATATGGGCTAGGAAAAAAATCAAGTAATAAATCTTCCTAGATGGTGTTCAAAGAGAAATGTATTTTTAAAGAATAAGCTGTGAAAAACTTTAAACAAATGCCCAAACTGTGATCATTCTGTGCATTATCTCTAAACCATTGTTTATGTGTGCAACACACTTTTCACCTCACATAGTGTATAATTAGAAAGCTGGATCTCTTGCTGAAAAGCAGTCTTACTGTTATTTTAGAACTATCCGTTTTCAATTTAATTTCATTTACTGGTATCCACTTTCTTGCAGCTATCTGGTCTGGAGATGAATTGCCCATTGGCCACATTGTCAAAATGACACCATGAAAAGGGAAGCATGTGGTTGTAATAATAATGTGGTACATGTGTAGAAGGTCAGAGAATCAACAGATTAACATTCCAGCAGATTATTTCCTTAGGGACAACTCTTGAAAGTATCAAAGGCCAAAGGTCATGACACTGATAATGTCTCTAATGTTGTTGGCAAAATAGTTGCTTGAATTTCTCCTTTCTAAGGGTAATGCTTTTTTTTTTCCCTTTTTTTTTCAATTAGGTAGTGAAACCTGCTGTGAACTCTGAAAAATTAGTTCCATAAATATTAGTCTAATTATATGGGTAGCAATGGTGTTTAAATCATGGTGTTAAATTGTCTGGTGACCATTAAGTCATGTATTAAAATGAAGTGGCTTCAGTGAAGAATCTTTGTGACTTAGAATTTTGTAATGGAATATTTTGGAAAATGTTTTATTATTGCATGCAATGCACAATGAATTCTTCATTTCCATCGTAGAAAGCATAAAAGATAGGAGGCCAGTGTGTATGAAGAAAAAGCTCTTAGACAAACTCAAAGAGAAAAAAAGAAGCATAAAAAGGGTCAAAGAAAATATAAGTAACATGGGAGGAATAGTAAAACACTGTCTGTGCATCCTGGGATGGATCTAGGAAATTTAAAAGGAATTGAAGCTGGCTAAGGTCATCAAAGACAACAAAAAGTGCTTTTGTAAGTACCAAAGTAAAAGGAAAACTAGGGAGTATGTGGGCCCACTGCTCAATGAGACAATGGACTTGGTTATACAGGATGTGGGAAAGGCTGAGCTACTGATACCTTCTTTGCCCCAGCCTTTAGAGAAAGATAGGCCTTTAGGAAGGCCAGGTTCTCTGCAGGAAGGAAGAAATACCCTTGGTGGAAGAGGATCAGGTGAGAGACTATGAGCAAACCGGGCATATGTAAATCCATAGGCTCATGGGATGCACTCATGGTATCTGGCAGGTACCATTGTGGGGACACGCTCAAAAATCTTTGACAGATCCCAGCAACTGGGAGAAGTATGTAAAGAGTGGAGGAAATAACATGTCATAATGTCACCTCTATCTTCAAGAAGGTTAAGTGTGACCCAGAGGACTACAGAAGACAGGCCAGCCTTGCCTTGGTTTCTGGGAAGTGGCTGGAGCAGCTAATTCTGGAAACCATTTCCAGGCACAAAAGCCCAAGAAAATCATCAGGAGGTGTCAGCGTGGCTTCACCAAAGGAAAGGGCTACAGAGTTGACAAGGGGCTGCAATACCCCTCACATACAAATCTGAAAGTGCTGGAACTAAATAAAAGAAGGCACGTGGGGATCTCGTCAATATGTGCAAGATTATGAAAGAAGGGCGCAAAAAGGACAGAGCCAAGCCCTTCTAAGTGGTGCTCAGTGAACACCAGAACAAGGCAATGGATACAAACTGATCCATGGGATACTCCCTCTAAACATCGCAAAACCCTTTTTATCTGTGAAGGTGACGGGACATTGGTACCAAATGTCCAGGGAGGTTATGGAATCTTCATCCTCTGAGATACTCAAAAGCCACTGGGGCGTGTTTCTGTATGACCAGCTCTATGACGAGCAGGAGATTTGGACCAGATGGCTTTTAGCGGACAGTGTCAACTTCAACTATTCTGTGATTCTGGGACTATGATTCTATGATTCTGTGAAATTACAGTATTCAACCAAGATTGCTTTTTAAAAGTACTCCAGTGTTAAAAGTGACAGAAAAAAAATCACCACCAAACCAGCTTGCTGGGCTTCAAGTCAAGTGGGCCTTCTTGGTAAGTAAATAGACTTTTGCCCTATCTGACAGCCTTGCCAAACCCAAGCACAGGTCTGCAATTTGATATGAATATCTTAGTAGTCAAAGTGTTTGAAAATGGTTGTGGCTAGTAACTGCAAATGGACTCTTTTAATTAGCTTAAGGTAACGAGATGAACGAGATGAACGAGAGCCCTTTTCATGCTCATGGCTGCTTTTACCATGTGTGGTATTTCCGTACTCCACTGATGAGACGTAGGCATGCCAAACCAGCATTCCATTATTCTGAAACAGAAAAACTGATTCTTGATTCATTTCAGTGTGTGACATATGGGCTGGAGTGAGCAGCACTCATGTGCTCAAATAGCCTAAAGCAAGTAGTTTAATAGATTCCATGACTACTTGATGAGCCTGAACAGAAAAGAGGGGCAAGGGGGACTCTGGCAAGAAGTAGCAGGAAGAAAATTAAGCAGGGTCAGACAAGGAACCAAAGGTTTTCCCCTGTTTCCTAAAATATTGGTATGCCTGCTCTGCTGAGTGTACTGTTTCTTTCTAAAGCTTCTGGAAATACTCTTACAAAAATTCAAAACACAGCCACAAATCATTTATAGAAGACAAAAAACAGTAAGTAGTGTCAGCACAGAGGGATATATTTTACTTGGTTGTGCCAGAAGGAATTATAGTGGGCTGTGATGAGTGGAATATAAAGTAGCTTAAGTTACCTGTTGACAACAGGGTTTGAAATTATAAAATGTAAAACCAATATATTTCTCTCACAGTATGAAACAGCTGGGATATTTTATACCTAGCAGTGGAATAGTATGTCATTTTTCAGAGCCTCATAATTCTGTAAGCATGTTTAAGTACATGTTATTTATTTGGTTTGTTTTTTGTTTTCTGGTTTGTTTTTTTTTATTTTGTTTGTATGGTTTTTGTTGTGGTTTTTTTTTGTTTCAAGCATTAGATTGTGATGCACAGACATGAAAATATAATAACAGTGATCAGCATTTTGTGGAAAGCTATTATTATAGATAGTTTTCTGGTCATAACTTCAGTTTTGCTCATTTAGGAGATTGTATCTAATATACTGAAATAGCTAGTAATATTACTATCCTCTTATGAATCATCACTGAGCTAAAAAATCCTGCAGGAATCTTATTTTTTCATGCTATTTAAAAATCTAATTATAAAAATATGCCTTGATGAGTAGCTGACTGCAACAGAGTTCAAATAAGAGCTTTTTGAATGACAGATGGTAATAAGCAAGTCAGTCAGTTAGATGATGGTTTATGTGCTAGACATTATAGGTGTTGTAACTATTGACCCATGTTAATGTGGTTACTCTGGCAAATAAAATGCAGGAAACAAAGCTACCTTGAATGACTTATCCCAGCTGCTGATTAGTAGAATATTTGTCAGTCAGCAGCAGGGCCTGGTCAGTTGCCAGATCTTAAACCCTTATCACCTTGTCTTTTCCCTCTTGATCCCTTTTTTCACATGCTTTGCCTTTCCTATTGCTGTTCTCTCAATCTAGGTCTTTAATATCACTTTGATGTTTCTGGTAAGGAATCTGATTCTGACGAGTAGAGCTAATAGGGTCAAGAGGAACCAGAGGTAGTAGGAAAGGTGTTTAACTCCTCTTACAAGAGGTGAAATAGTCTTTTGTCTAGAAGGCACCCTAAAGACCTTGTACAGAATGGTGGCACTATAAAATGAGGTATAAAAAATGGGAAAGGCAGCAGGGATAGTTGTTAGTTTTGCCATATATGAACTGACCCCATAATTGTAACCCTGAGGAACAACTAATAAGCTGTAATCTGGACACCTATGATTCAAGTGCAGGGAAATGTGTGAGAATGGCAAATAGACTTGATAAAATCTGACCTTGGTTTTTTAAATGTTCATCTTACCAAATATTTCCAAGTAAGCATAGTTATCCACCTTTTGTAGTAGTTGCACTGGGATTTGCAGCTAAGATGCAGCCATTCCTATGGTTCCCCTCACTATTTCTTTCTGCCATGTTGTTACATGCTGAATAAAGCTGTCACAGCTTTTGGGCCATTGCCAGCTGTGGGAAGTATGTCTGCACTGGAGAAATGGGCTGTTAGTAAGTGAACCAGCAGGATTACAGCATTTCCTCAGTAATGATGATACGGTGATTATGATACTTTCTGGCTGCATCTCTCCTAGTTAATCTATATTATTCTTGAAACAGACCATAGGAATGTCAATTTAGTCTTTCCAGGACAGAAGGTGAATGCTGACTGTCTGTCAGTTTTGGTCTTTTAAATTGTCTGCTTGCATAGAGTCAGGGAGTTCTAGGGTGGATGATGGTGCAGTGGAGGTGGAAAACAATTGCAAGGCATATGTTTTAAATAGCCCAGACAAAGAGCACTGAGCAGATTCAACACTTGCGCTGCCTCAGGGGAGGCTGAGCTGTTAATGGAAGATGTCTGTTCATTAACAGGACAGGTTCAAGGAGGTCATAATACAGGGAGGTTCTGCCTGGGTCCTGTGGCGTAGCCCATGACATCATTTAACTTGTCCTGGTCCAAGTTTATTATTTCATTTTTCAGTCCTTTGAATTATTTCAAAACCAGAAGAACAGAATTTATTTCCTCTGTATTACCATGTGTTGCCCTCATTATTTTTTTCCACTACTGATAGCCCTTTTTGCATATGACTTACCCCTTAATTTCTAAAATTATTTTTATGTTAAGGAAAGGTGAAGAAATGGAATCAGCTGGAGTCTCACAAAACTCAGGATGAATATTCACAATATTTTTTTTGGCTATTGATATTATACTGGTAGTTTATATTATTTTTAACAATGAACCAGTCATTAGAATTGCTTAGAATTGCTGCTACTGCTCATCTCTTTTGTATGTTTTTGCATGTTTCAGTGCCCAGGTCATTTCTGTGTGAAATGTGATTTCCTATTTTCCCTTAAAAACTACAATTATTTAATAATTTAAAAATATTATTTCTGAAAAATACTAGTTTCATCCTGACATGAAACGGGTTAGTGTCCCACAGGATGGAAAAAACACTTCCTATAAATAATGCTCAAAGATTTATTTCTATGTATTTTTGCCTTGTTCAGCTAGATTTGGGAAGAATAAGTCAGCCAAGTAATGCCCACACTGAACTCAGAACTTCCCCTCCCCTTGAGAAAGCTACAGTCAATAGGAAAGGAGGAAAATGCAACAGATGTCAAACTTAGTGAAGTACTGAGCAAATAAAATCAGGTCAAAGGAACAAGGACACATGGTCTTCTGAATCTTTTGAGAAGGAAGTAGGTGGGCAGAAAATGGTCTAAATTGGAGGTTGTATCCAATACTGTTCAGTATTGTGGAGCTATTAATTACCTCTACCCAGTCTCCACTGCAGCATGACACACAACCTGCTTAAACATGGAGCAATGAAGGTGTGTATCTTCCACACTGGTGCCCTTATCTTCCTGTTCCTCCACTTCTTTCTGTGCTAATCTTGAATTGGGATATCCTTGTGTTAAAGTTCTGGATTTTACCCAGGCTTTTGTTTGTTTATCCATGCTAATTCTTATTGAAAGATCATGTATTCTTCTTAAATCAACTGCTCAAAGATGAAGTTGTCTTATGCCACTTTGCAGTCACTGAAAGCTGCTAAGGATGTATTTCACAAAACAAGTTCATCTTCATTGACTACATCAGACCTGCTCTCAGTCTTATCTGGGCTTTGTGCATAAGGCTTAGTTAACTCTGAGTCAGACAACTTGACTTTTCCACTTTTCCTGAACTCATTCACCAATGCCAAGGTTACTTGTCTTTAATTTTTTATTAACTCTAGTCCTGTTGATACCCTGCTGATGGCCCAAACACCTCTTTCCTAATATTCTTTACTGCTGAGTTCAGCTAGCCTGATTATTTTGCATCCTTGCAGTATTGCCAGTGCCCATGTGCCAGCTGGCAATAAGCATTTAGGTGCTGGCGCGGGCTAAGGATTGGTGCAGACTAAGGCTAATTTTTCCTTATGTGGAAATGCCACTTTCTAGGACCTGTGACTTTACTGGGTCCTATGGAAAGAGGAGACACCATTTTTACTGGTGAGAGCCTGAAACAAGGAGATTTGATAGACCATCTGTATGGTGGGTGGAGGATCACAGTGGAAGGTCTGTCTGTACCATGTGAGATATGCCAACAACAGTAGCCTTTATAGGCTGGGTGATGGGGAAGATTGGCAGTGTTGAGGACTTTCTGCTGAAAGCAGGTCTGAACTATAAGGCTATCTTTTATTGCTGAGATTTTCAAAGTGTTTGGAGTCTGGCCAAAGAAATATATTTATTAAATCAACCCATGAGTTATGCAATGTTTTACTAAGATGTTACTTCTCTCTGGCAAACCTGGAAAATATAAAACTCACATCTTTCCTTAACACAGTATCACTTTTTAAAATGTTTTTTTTTTCTCTTCTCTCTGTTGCATTGTTGTACTACATGTTGGCAGTAATAAAGTGCAGAGAAATCAGAAGAGAGCTAGTCCAAGAAAGAGATAAGACTCAAGGATCTATGCTTTTATTTTCCCCGTGACCTTGGTGACTAAGGCCAGGATTGATGGTCGAAATTTGTGGTTGAAATTTGGTTCTTGGAAATCAACCAAAACTGTTTGAGATAAGGAAGCAAATGCAAGAGAAGTGTTCTGTTTAGATTTACTTGGTTCAGTTCAGTTTCAGATGACAAGTTTTTTTACCGTCTGCTATTTAGGTTCCCACATGCCAATGTGCCAATGCAAAATTGACTTGGACTTGTTCAGAATCAGGAAAAGGAGGCAAAACTAACTGGAAGTTTACATGCAACTTGGAGCAGAATGAAAGGGGAATGAGATTTAACTACCAAGTTCTAAATGACCATGAACAGAAGAAAATTGTATTGAAATGCAGCAGCTTCCCTTGAGTCAAAATATACAGAGCTAGCCTGAAAATAAATTTTATGCCTCAAGCTGTGGTACTTTTTTTTTATTTCTTCTGCCTTAGGAAATTGGTAACGATAAGCACTGCTTTCCAAATAGCAGTTTGTTAGCTGTCAGCAGCACCTAGATGTGGCAAAAGCAAAATCCAGCTTTTACAGGTTTTCAGTAGAGACCAGTCGTTGAGTTGAAAAGAAAGGAGTCATCAGATGTTGCTTATCAAACAAAGACACAGTTTTCATGCTCACCACCTCAAAGAAAACTTAGATTTTCTTTCAAAAAAAGATCTTTGTTCCTTTGAAGTAATAGCAGGCGATGTGAAATGAATTTTAATCAGGACCTGTCAATACCTATCAGTGCACAGCATTTCATATCACTGGTAGTAAGAGTCTGAAGAGAACGGCAAACTGGAGGAAGTAAAATCTGGAGGCAAAGCACAGAATTTCCAGTATCCAGGTCAGATAGGGTCATCAAATGTCTTTTGAGTATCAGAATGCTTCCCCTCAAAGGAAAACCACACAAGATTACTCCTTTTATATGTATCTTTAATATAATCCCCTTTCTTGAAGAAATTAAAAAAATATTTAATTAAAACCAAAATGGAATGAATGGATTTACAAAAGAAATACACATTTTACCAAAAAAATAGAACTACACTCTATAGTATAGTTCCAAATACTCAGTGTTTCCTGATAAACCTACTTGTTGCAACAATGAAAAATATTATGTAGACACCAAACCTGGAAATTAAAAATCAGGTGTATAATTAATAACTGTCAGAGTAGAAACAGTTAAAATCAGGATAATTCAAGTAATAAGTGATGATTCTGTCATTCTTGTTTTGCTCATGTTCTAGGTAGTGTTTTCCCTGAGAGTTCATCTTACGCATGAAATTGCAAAGAATCTGAAGGGAGGACATATTTACGTTTAACGGCAAATAGGTGAAATGACAGTGACTTCAAGATTGCTATTGGGCTCTTCGTAATGCGGCACAAAACTGGGACATGAATTTCATCAGCAGATATCAATACTCTAAATGTGCTTCTAACATAGTTTTAGTGAAAATAACCAATCAGTGGTACTACATTCTATGAAAAGTGAGAGTCACCTGCTAACCAAAACAGGTACAGAGCTTTTACAATTTCATCTCCAGTCCTCTGGAAATAAAGTCTCTTTATCTTTTCCGAAGCCCTTTATTTAGCTTCTGAAATTGTTTCTTTAACTTCAGGTTTGGCAACATAAACGAACGTAAGACAGTGGTTTTCATTGTCATTTCTCTGAAGCACCTCTCCTGGCAACCAAGTTATCTGTAACTTAAGTCTCACAAAACAAAGAAACTTTGTTTGCAAATTTTTGCAGGAGTCACAAGGATATTCCTGTTGGGCAGCACTGGTAAAAACAACCTTGTTGCCAGGTTTCATAGTGCTGGTCATCATAATGGGGACAAGAATAGTGAAAAAAAAAGCAAGCAGACTTAGATGGATGGGTGGAGAGAAAACACATTAAATATTATCTAATGGAAAAAAAACCCACAAGATGTTATGTGCCAAAGAGACAGATTTTACTCTTTTCAGATGCCCGTGCCCAGTCTCACTGCAACACAGAGTAAATGTGTGTTGTTGACAGGGAAACTGATGCTTACAGACAGATTCCTGCAAACGTAGGGCTGTGGGGAGTGTGGACCCACACCTCACAGCACCAAGGCAGGCAACAAAACAACTAGAGTTGAAGTTAAATGGCAAACCTCATCCCTTTCACTCACCAGACATTTGTTTTGACATCAGTCTCAGATTATGAGTGAGATTGGTAAGCTTTCTTTCCTTGCACTTTCTCACTCTTCACTGTGTCATCTTCCTTGTCACTCTCCCTAGAGAAAAAAAAAGGTAAAAGTTAGACCACTGGCAATCACTCTTTTTAATATGCTGCAGGGAGACAGATATGTGTCTAGATCAAGATTTTCAAGCTTGCAGCTAACCACATGGAGAGACAAAGTGAGTGTACACAGCACCTGCAGTCATGCACTAAGAGAGACTAATAGAAAAACACTCTGAACTCAAAACAAAATCCAGTTTCACTGAACAACAGTTTACCTCAGGCTTGTGTTCCTATCTTGGGTTAAAAAAAGAAAAGGCTAGAAAAAAAGGCATTGTGCCAGGACCTTCACACAGCATATCAGGGTTTTCCATGTCCCATAAGGATCTGTTTGCTCTTGTTTTTTCTTTTTCTGAAGGAATGGAGAGATATTTCGCAGGTTTCTTATCATGTACTGTTGTATCCAAAAACGGTGTTTAGAATGAAGCAACTAGACATTGTATCTATATGATATGCTTCAAAGACACTGCTGGTAAAAGCAAAAGGAATATTTATTTTCAAATATGAAATAAGATTTTAATTGTCATGAAAAATGCCAATCTCACACCTGCCTACAAACTCCTTCTCAAATACCGTCGTAAAGCATCATATTCCCCAGAAATTTCATTTTAGTTATTTCTGAACATAGCAAATCTGAGGTGCAGGTATGGCTAGAATACTGCATTGAGCTTGACGGTAATCTGGAAAATAACCTTCATTATTGTAGAGAGTTTGTAAGCACCGAGGCCACCTGTTGAAGGAGCCAAGGAAGAGGCATGGTGTCTCCAAAAAATACTGAGGAGCTGGACAGCCTTACTCCTAGCTGAGGGTTGCACATCACACCAGCTATAAAAATCTTGTGAAATTTATCATGCTTGCATTTGAATGAACTGTGCAACTTTAACTTCCTAAATTACTCCTCTCACAGTGCCAAACCTATCCTGCTTCCTGGTCCAGTAACAAGCCAGAAAAATTACTACAACAAAACATAGCAGAAGAACTCCTTATTCATCTGTTTAGCTGTCCACATAACCATTTGTGCTATTTCTACATTGACCACTTATTTATATCTTCAGATCTGAGGAGTGGAGACTAAGAGGATTTGAGGCAGTGTCAGACAATGATATCAGGAGTGAATTTCAGAGATTCCTGCCTCTTGAAGTACTACAAAAGGCACTCCATAATTTGTTACTGTTGTAAAGCTTTCTCTCCACCCTGTAATCATAAAAGCCTGTCTTGCTAAGCACACCAACTTCCTGGTACAGGTGCAAAAGAGAGAACAGCTGAGAGACTGTGATGTGATCTTTGATTTCACAGTACTGACTCCTGAATGTGACCATACTTCCTGGATTTATTATGATGTCGTCATAAGGTAATACAACACATTAAATAACAGTACGACCTCTTGATGCATTTTGCCTCTGAAGACTTTCTGACACTTTTTTTTTTTTTGTGGACAAGGATAATATTAGATCAATGAAGGTATGAGAGTAAAAGAGAAATATTTTTGTTTTATTTGAGTACAACTGTCAAGCTGAATGATAGAGTTTGAATCTAAAATATGAAAAAAAATTTACATTTTTGGGTCTGTTTCAATTTTCTTCTCCAAATTTATTTTTTTTCTACTGTGTTGCCATCTGTCTTCCTTTTCTGAAAGATGACAGTGGAACAAAATTTGTTTCACTTCATTGATGTTTCTCAGTAGTTTTTCGTTAGGAAGCCCGGTGTCTGTAGAGGCTGACTGATGCCATCAGGATCAATACAGATGCAGTTTGAATCTCCTGTGTTTTTGTGTTTCTGAGACATCAACATGTCTCATGGTAGACCATTTTGCGGTGCTGTTGCTTTCCAGGAGCAGGATTTTTGTGTACTGTCCTCCAAAAACAGGTGAGATGAGGCCATTTCCCCATTGAAACTTTGGAAAAGGACAGGAAAAGTATTTTTGCTTAGAAGGGAAAATTTTTCTCATGCAACAAGAAAACACACAAAAAACCTGTGTTCCTACTTAGGGTGTTCATGCTGCAATAACATAGGAAAAACTTGCCAAAAAAATTAATTTTTAAAAGACAACATCAACAGTTTCATAAGAACTCTAGTAAAAATCTTTATCTTTCTCTTTTTCCTAGGCTATTGGTTCTCCATTTCAGCATCTCAGCATTTTTCAGCACATGAAGAAATTTTTTGTTTTCATTTTGATGTTTCTTTGCATCCACCCAGATGCAAACTAAGAATCCAGCCTCTTCACACTCCCCAGTCCACAGAGTTTTCACTGTCTGAACAGCTTTTTCACATCTCTACACACTCCCCTTCTGAGCTGCCCTCTCACTGTGAGCCACAAATCTGCACAGCATCCCTCACTGCTTATTAAGCTCTGAGAATGTGTTCACTAACATAAAGATCAACTGAAGGCAATGGCTTCTCTGGAGAGCCACATAAAATGCATAAAGGAGAAAGAGACAGCACTGTGAAACTGAAGAAAAATATCAGCTTTCATACTATATACACATGTAGAATGACTTTACTTGCTCCCTGCTTGCTTTCCTCACTATTTTTCATAGTGTCCAGTGGCAGTCATAGGAATAAGGCACACAGCTGTCCACATGTGTGCACGTAGAGCTCAGGTTCTTATTTAAAATAGAAAAAAAACCTGTTTATTTGTCATTTGCACAAAATGGGATTTTTTGTATTAAGAGAACAAGCGTATTATTTATTAAAAATTACTTGCTCCCACTCCCAAAATGTGCTTGTTTTCAGAGGTATTATTATTTACCACAGCTCTTCAGTAGAGTGATTTTCAATTTGTTTTTCAGTTTGATGGGTAATTTTTTTTTGTTTTGCAACAAAAATAATATAAATGAAACAAAACAAAAAGCCAGCAAAAATTCATTTGCTCAGTTCCAGGCAGTGTGTCCTCAGCAATACTGCTGTATATTAACAGAGTGTGTATTCTCTCTTAGCCAGCTTTGCTTTCCCAGGTTGTCCCCACACTGTGAAGCCCTTATTTAAGTCTTCAGGCATTCTTTTCTTCATGAGCTCTCTTTCTACATTTATGCAAAGAAAAAAAAAAAGTGAAGTAGACAATAAAAGAAAAGAAATTGGAAGCCTCTGGTAATAGAGTAAGGAGCATGCCTACGCATCATATAAATAGATACATATATGTCTATATATACAAACACATGCTAGAACAGACAGTAAGAAGAATAAAATTAGAAAAGGCAATATGAGGATATGCATTCTCAAAGCACAGAAAGACATTAAATACATAGGGATATTTCTTATTGAGCTTCAGGGTATGCTCAAAGGCTAGTATCAAACTTTCCATGATGAGGAGCCAGCCAAGCCTGGGTAATGAAATATTCTCTTTCAAGGTTAACAATGCACTCTCCCAAGGCTTTGCATCCCTTCTGAGCTAACATTTCAAGACAGCATTTCCAAACACAGCTGGACCTGTTTTCTGTCTGATGTTGAAGAGTGCAAGTAGGAACTCAAAGTCCCAGTCTTCAGAAACTGCTTGTGAAGCACTATTTGATGTCCTAGCACCAATCTGCCACTGGCAATATTACTCTCATCTTCTAAATAGACTGATTGTGGTTGAATGAAGTTGACTGAAGACCAATTGGAAAATCTAATGAGACAACTGTTTCCAGCAGCTTGGGTTCTCTTCATGTAGACCTTATAAGTTTGTATAGCCCCAGCAATCTTACAAGGCAGTAATGACAGAAAACGAAGTCCTTTTTATTTCTTTTTTTATTGTGAGTATGTGTGCATGTGTGAGAGAGAGTATGTGGGATCCTGGGGTGGAGTAGGGTTCATCTTAAGAGCCTACAGGTTTAGAGAGTTTAATTCACAGGGTTGACAACATGAACAATAATGTCTAATGAATGTTTTATATTCTCATGAAATTCAAGCACTCCCCTGGAAGAGGCAAGGGGCCCTTATCAGGGTGAGATCTAGGAAAGTGACACATCACTGCTATTTGCTTCCCACTTCATATGCCAAAACAGATCCAGCCCCAAGCCATTTCCATTTCTTTTACACATTCACTCCTTTATGCTCACCTGGAGAACTGTAATACAATTGTAACAGGAACAGACAAACATCAGCACTTGTGTTTTTCTGATTTTTTGTGAGATAAATGTAGATTCATTTTATGTAGCAAATTATATTGACTAGGTTTACTTTTCTTTGCAAATTGAAATTAATGGTGACTTTATTTCTCAGTGTCTGACTTGTGATTTCATGGTTTCAACAAACTGATGCATTTCTAAGAGTACAAACTGAACATTTCATTGCACATGTTGTATTTGTTTTTTGTGGTTCATTTTTCTGTTAGCATGTTGTTAACAGCATGCAGATGGATTAAAATGCATTTTTCATTCACTATTTAAAACTTTTGAAGCAGATTTGGATAATGAAAAAGAACACTGTATGTATTTGATATTTGTTTGTATTTGAGATTTGTTCCATAAAGGAGCTTGTTTTTGTATGTGCGGATTCCTTTACATAAAGGAGCCAGGGATTGTTGTTGTTTTCTTGTTTTGTTTTGTTTTGGTTTGGTTTGGTTTGGTTTGGTGTGGTTTGGTTTGTTTGTTTGCCTTTTGGGGTTTTTTTTTTGTGGCTTGATGTGAAAAATAAATTGTTTGGTGAAATGGCTTACACGTACCTTGAAGGTATCAGCTATACATCTTCCCTGTAGGCAGAAGAATTAAAATATTCGTTAGAATGGGTATAGCTGTAATTGCTCACTTAAAACCTCCCACAACATCTCATATTTTATGCAGTTATTATAAATTACAAGAACTCTCAAATACAGTTTTGGTCATGAGTTGAATGTAGTGTAAATATCTATATATTTTGTAAACACTTGTTAACATTCACAGAAATAACTTCAAATTAATTACAAAATGCATGTATAGATCTGTGCTTGCACAGATAAATAGATAATACTGAGAAGCCTCTTGACAGAGGTATACATCAAGTACAAATGCAGCTGCACAGTAAAGCATCAGAATAAAAATTATGGTACACAACAGAAACCGTGAACTCAATATATGCAGAAATACCATTATATACCTTATTCTGGATTCTTGAGGTACTGCTTGTGTCAGGGAGGAAAAGCAACAGAACTTTTAGTACCTCCCATTTGTCATGCTTCCCTTTGAGGTGTGTTGGAAAATCACAGTGCATCCTAATTGCACCATAAAAAAGGGAATTATTTATAAAAGGGAAAGCTAGACCCTATGGACTGTGAGCCATTCACATCCAAACTATAAAACAAACCGAATTAATCTAACAATTCCAAAGGGAGCTATATATTTTAACCAAAGTAGGGGAAGAAAAGAAGCCCACAACTGTTTGATATAAAATGTGCAGCACCATGTTAGGCAAATGGTTTGCTACTGAATAGCAGTTTCTAATTTATGAGGCAATGAGTAAGTGGCAATTAGACATAAAATTCAATATTTATATTTTCCTAGAATCTGAGTATAAATTGGTACCATTATGTATTTTATTATTTTCTACCAGCTCATTCAGAAACAATATCAAGTTAGATCTTCTATTCTAAACTAATATAGAAGTGGTCCCTAGATTTTTCTGGGATCGAAAGAAATAGGTAGCCCTATATTCAGAGATGTAAGGTCTCCTTTTGCTTTTGCTTTTGTAAAAATATATTTTCTGCCAAATTCTTACTATGGAAAGATGACTCTTAGCTACCTCAGTTTACAGTGTAGTTTACTAACCTGTGAGGAGTCATGCCTGACTGACACCAGTTGGGGGGGCAATTAATAGGCCTGTTTAATTTTACTTCTTCTTTGCTTTCAGTAACACCCCAGGAGGAAGCAAGGATCATTTATCCCAGCTAAATTTCCTTGTTCTCACTATAAGTGCACAGTTATCATTCACTGTCTGTAACCCAATAACCAGGTAGGAGGCAGGGTGTAACTCTTGTCACTCATTTGTAGAGGGACAATGGTTGCAGGCAGGAGAATTTTGCCAGTTTCTGCTCAGCTGCTCTCCTGTGAATGGCAGAAGTCTCCTCCAGCAGAGGAGAGAGGAACTGGGGCAGAAAGGACTTGGGTAAAAGGCTCTAGAGGGGGAGAAGCAGCTTTTACTCTTTTGTCTCCCACAGGCCAAGCCTTGCAGAGAGTTAAATATCATTTCAGGAAATGGAATTGACCAACTGTCCAGTTCTGGCCATAACTACTGACTGTTGAGTCTGAATTTTAAATAATTTCTTTTTTTCTATCATAATTTAAATACAAATCTTTGGCAAACTTTTGTCAGGAGACATACTTTAGGTCTCATTTTTTACCAGACATAGTTTTAGCCAAAAATTGCAGAAAACTAGCATCCTTCTCCTGGAATCAGAATAGTATCTGCTGTACTTTATGATATATTCATGGAATCACAGGCAGGCTAAGGCCAGAAGGGAATTCTGGAGGTCCTCTGGCCTAATCCCTGCTCAAACACACGTTTATCCTAAGATAGGGTCAAATGCCCACAGAAACAAGAATCCTTTTGGCAACACCAGATCCACAATCAATGGCTGACGTGCATTATCAGGGACCTTCTCCTCTCTCCATGATGGCAGGGGGGAAGAGAACCCTGGGTCCCCATGTCCCTGACTGCCACCCCTAGGGCTCTGTAGTCACTTTGGATACTCTCCAGCATTGTCACTGGTGCCTACATGTAAGAACATCATGGGGTAGTAGTCAGGGGGTCAGGCCAGCTTTGGCAGTCCCCCCCAACACCCAGATCCAGGTCCCCAGCACTCAGCAGCTCAGGGCAGGGAGAGAGTCACCTCTGCTGCCAGGGTCAGCTGGCCCAAACCTCACCTGAAAGCACAGCCAGTTTCCTCAGCCTTGAGGCCAGTGCATGCGTGTCACATCCTCTGTCCTGGCAGGGGCAGATGCTCCAACACCTCCTGGGCAGTATGCCCCGTGGCACATCACTACCATGCCCAAGAATTTAGGCTTGCTTGAGCTCAGAGAAGGACCCCTTCTTCTTTTGTCCAAACTGCTGGTTTGTGTGCTGTGATCTGAGCCTGACCCTTATTAAGGCTTCTCCACAGTACCAGCTAAAATTGTTCCTGACCCTCCCTTATTGTGGAGTGCCTGCAACAAAGGCTCCCAGTACCCTGGGCTGAGGGCAGCTGGTCAAGGTTTGAGGCTCCCTTTCCTGTGTGTGCTAGCTCAGACTGATGGCTCATTGGGTGGGTATTCCTATTTGTTTAGGGCTTTTAAATCTCATTAAAGGTAAAAGTTCTTCAAATTATAGTACTGTTATAGATGCAATCTCTGTGTAACTGATTAGTCTTTTTCCTGAAACCCTCAGAAGACTAATTGCTGCTCACTGCTCTCTGTATGTTCCTCCACGTGTTCACCCCAGATGGCCAATTGATCTAATTTGATGTCTGAGGCAGCCATAGCTTCTCATGGCCTAGCAGATATTAATGTTTCACAGTAACACGATTACAGGTCCCTCCTTTCTGGATTGCATTTCAGCTCCAGAGGAAGGCAGACAGATCCTGCTGCCCAGCCCAGGGTGAAGACTGATGTGTGCAGCCGCTGACAGCGGGCACTTTGTCTGCAGGGAGGGGGAAACCATGCTGCTTCTCATTGATGCTGCTCTTCCCCATTGTGAGAAGAAAGGGTTCAGGCCTTTTAATAAACATTTTGATTTTAAAACCAGCTACTTGTGATTGAAGTCTTGGTTTTGATTATACACATTTTCATCTGCTTTTAAGTTATAGAGGGTTATTTATGATGAATCCCATCTGAGGGCTAATGACGTTAAACGATTTTGGTTCTTGATTTTTCTAAAGACTACTCAGATTAGGTAAAATATTTAACTAAAACTTCACAGATGTTGCTTTTCAAAAAGGAAAGCCAGTTGTCTGTTTGTAGAAACATCAATTAGAACTAATTTTGTGTATAACCCACTGTATAAAAATCTTTGTTTCTTTTGCTGCAAAGTGCATTTCTGCCAGAGATCAAATTTCCCAAATTGTTGCTACAGGTAATGTTCATATCTTTTATCTTTAATCACTGCTTCAAGTGGCAACTGCATTGGACAGAACCCAAATGTCCTTTGAAACAGATTAAAGTTTAATTGTAGAGGGAAGAATAGAATTAATAAATGCCCAGCTGTGTTTCTTGTTCTCTTTTCTGGCTTGTGAGCTAGAAGAAGATAAAAAGAGGCAATCACTCTTTAAGCGTATAATTAATTTAAATATTGTAATAACTTAGCATTCATGAATGCATCTCTGTTTTATCTCCTCATTTTACATCTTTGTTTATCTTATTAAAAAATGTGCACAGCTAGTTGATTTCATCTATGTCCAGCATGTCACTGAAAAGGAAAGAAAATAATTTTAGTTTTGCCATTAGAAAAACAAATACGCTGAAATTCTTATGCTGGCTTTTGCTTTTGTGGACAATGGCATTTTGATTTTTAAGGAAAGTATCAGTGGCTAATGATATCTGGCCTGTTTGATTTGCACTGGTGATGATGTCTTCATTAGTCAGAACAAATGATAAATCTTCCCTTGCTGCAGCACATTGTTGTGCTTTCTCAACCAGCCATTTTAATTTTCAGGTTGACAACCAGTCAGAAAGAATCCATTATGGTTGATCAAAGCTCATTTGAGATAGTCTTTGCCTAGAGGAGCTGAACTGGTCAGAAGTAGGAGGAAAGATATTTATGCTGTAATCTGCTGGCTTGGCTGCTGCCTGGTTGTCACTCTGCATGCTGACCCACACCTGGCTCTCCCCTGTGCTGCTGACCTTGACCTCTTTATCCACTTTGTCAAGGCAGGATAGAGATCCAGGGAGAGCCTGGACACCACAGATGGGTGAGAGGAGGGTTCACCAGGTCTCCTCAGCATGGTTTGGGAGTTTCTGTGACTATGCATTTTTCCCCTTCAGCATCTCAATTGTGCCAAGGCAGGGCACACAATACACTTTTATTCTTGGGCATAAACACAGCCTCTGTGATTTTGTATGGGTTGGTCTGGTGAGATACACTGGAAAAAAACCTTTGACTGCCTGCATGCCAGTGTGCCCTGGACATAAAACTATTAGAGCTTTATCAGTATCAATAATTACCAAGGAATTCCTCTGTGATTTAAGATTTGCTAGTTTTGCAGTGAGGCATTTCAGACCCACGCTGTAAATGTGGCAACATCGTAAATTCACTTTGTTTCTGAATTTTATTACAAGGATCTCAGCAACTTTACCAAGCCAAGAGTTAGAATAGGTGCTGCAGTGAGGAAGCAACTACTACTTCTCCATGACATAAAGATGCTAATACATAGGTCTGGCCTGGGGTTTTAACTAGCCTGGAGCTCCCCAAACAATCTGCATGTGGGTTGCCAACCTATCTCATCTTGGAGTAATGTGAGAAATTCTGTTACCTTCAGCTGAGGCTTTTAAAGGACACAAAATATAAAAACTCCACATGAGTGGAGGATGAATCTCATATATGTTCATAAACATACATATGAGTGTGCATGCATATGTTATTCATTATATACTGTATATTA
>VXBI01012885.1:0-79160 GCA_013397375.1 Toxostoma redivivum
GTTGCAGGATGATGTCATGCAGGTCAGGAACATGGAGGGAAGGGGAGGGGCATCCAAGGTGCAGAAGGGGTTGAGGGATGGGAAAGGGTTGGGAGCAGGAGCATGTGGGTAAAAGGGATTGTGGGAAGAAGAAAGGTAGGATGGGGGCCCGGCGCTTGGCCGGCGCCATTTTGGATATCTGCCACGTGGCCACTGCTTTGTGGATTGGGGGGTCATCTTTACACTGAAGTCGATGGGCAGGAACTGGGGTGGAGGGGTGCAGGGAACGTACTCTGTCAGTCTGCACACAATTGCCAGAGCCAGGGTGCTGAGGGGGAGGTGAAGGGCCAGGGAAGGAACGGCTGTGCCGGGTCCCCTGCGTTTCTCAGGATGCCCTGTGCGTCCCCTCCAACTCAGGGGCAGAGGGTTTAGGAGACCAGGTAGGGGTAAGAGGAGTTTGCTCTGGCTGTCCTTTCACTTCCCTCTTTATCAATTCTTTTTGAATTAAAATTAACAACGGGAGAAATTTGAATACTGTATTATTTCCTTGTGATAATTGATAAAAGATTCGTGTCAATCACAAAAGCATTGGGATTTGTGTAAACCAGAATACCAAGCTCTGAAGTGAAGCATGGACACTAGATAAAGAAAATTATATGATAAAATCATTCTGTTTAAAACCACCTTGTTATGTTATGTTATATTATGTTATGTTATCTTATGTTATGTTTTCCAAATAAATTCTATTGGCTACCAGCTTGCAAAATCAGACTTTGCAATAGCCCCTCCTGCCTTTGTATAATCAATACTGCTTATCTCAAGAGGCAGATCTCCAAAACTTCTCTGGTGGTTATCTACAAGGACCAGATGGTTATCTGGGACTGATTATTGCCTGAAAGCCTGGTGAATTTGTGTAAGGGTGTTTATTCTATCGCCTGGAGGCCTGGTGAATTCGACCACCACTGCTTACCCAGCAAAATTAGGACAGCAAAAAACATAAAAAAATATTGATTACGATGGGAGACCAAAGGAGCTGCAAACCAAGTTTGGTGGGGTGTAGATTGGGCGGTGATCCCTCCTGTTCCCCCAGCGTGCTGCTTGCTCTGTCTATATCAAATAAAGCAATCTAAATTTGGCTAAATATCGAGACTCTTGTCTCTCATTTATAACACTGTTCTACTTTGAGAGTCAATAGGTCTCCGATTTTGTCCCAGGAAGAGACCAAATCTACATTTTGCAGGGTAAACTGAGGGAAATGGAGAGACAGCCAGCAAACAAACCGCTTTAACTGTTTCCTGGAAATTGTAACATTCCCATTACTTAAGATATCCCAAACTTGGGGATATATACTCCTTTGTTGTACAGAAAGCTGAGAGCCCATACTGAGCTTAAAAGCAATTTGCACAATTAAATCTACCTTGCTCACAGTCAAATGCAAACAGAAACCAAAAGCGTTGAAAATTGTCTACAACAGCCCTGGGGATGGGTCTGGCATCGTCCCCTCCCTGCGTGACGCTGGGGTAGGAGGAGTGTGCCCTGACATGCCGTGCAGCTTCTAAATTGCCACTGGCAATGCTGCTCCGCCGGCACCACGCTGCTGCTGCAGCTTGCACTGCTTGCAGCTCACGTGCTGCTCGCCGCAACTCGCAGTGCTGGCGGGTCATGCTGCTCGCTTCCTCACCCGCCGCGTCGCCGCACCGGATGGCTCGCGTGCCACTGCCATATGCACACCGGCCACTCCGCAGCGCTCCGGCCGCCCGCGCCGCATGGCCCCACGCTGCCTGTGCCATGTGGCTCCGTGCCACCTGCTTGCTGGCACGGTCCAAGCGGTGCCCCTGTCCCCCAGCGGGAACCTACCCCCGCTGCAACCGGGGGCTATTTCGGGGTTCCCGCTAACACTCGGGAGGGGTATTCACTCCCCTCTTCAGCTGACTGAACTGCTGCAAGGGAAGACCTCTGTCCAGGGCCGACCCACATTTGGGCTTAAAGGTAGGCTACTGGCCCCTCTTTCTCGGCAGTTGCTGCGCAAAAAGCAGCCGCTGCTGCCAGAGTAGCTGAATAATCCAAAAGATTTATAATCCACGAGTAAAATCCAGCTGCTTTGTGGGCTTTTGGCCTTGCGGGAAGCCCGACATTGGAGCGCCAGCTGTGGGGTTTCCCCTTTCTGTCTGGTCTCTCTGGCTAGCTCCAGACCAGGGGAGAATTTGGAACCCACATGGACAAAGGTAAAAGACAAAGAGGCTCTTTTCTCCCATGGGAATGTCCCACTCCTTATTGAAGATCTTCTTCCAGGTGGAAAGGAAAAGAGACCAAGCAGAAAATGGCGGGCAGTTTTAAATTCAAGAAAAGTGGCGGGGAGGAACCAAGGCACAACCAATAGGATACTGCTGAAGGGGAGGGGCCAAGGAAGGACTCTACCACACCACAAACTTGAGGGGGGAGAACGGAATAAACCATTCAGTGCAAATATAAAACAATTTCTTAGTGCAATACAACATGAGATGTTGATGAACAGCATGTTGATGTGTTGAACACATGGAGAGTGTCTCTTATTCTGATATCTGTTGCAGGTGGCTACTGTGTTTTCAGAGGCTTTATCACTTACATATGCAAGCCATGAGCTGCTTGACTTGCCGCTAGCAGAGACAATTTCTAGGTGGCTGTTGTTTTGTATGCACAGCTCCATGCCTACAGTTAAAAAATTGGGCAGAGTTTTAATACATCAACAAACATGGTGACCCATACTGATCCATCTACAGGCTCTTTTCCTTTCTGTTGGTAAAGATAGCAGCAAGCCCAGTATTTCCCTGGATGGACAATTTGCATGGTCTGTCATCTGTGAAAGTGAGAAGATTTAAAATGCTCCATAGTAAATTATTGGAAAACTCAGCATTGATGCTGTGGGACTACTGGGATTTGTGCAGGGTGAAGTTGATCTCCCAACTGCTTCACTTATCTTCCCAGGTACATCTGCTCAAAATTCATCTCTTCTGACTGTACATTTTTGTTCTGTGACTTGTCAGATTCACTAATGTTGATCGCTTACTTCCATTAATGTCAAGACAAAATCTTTTGATATAGCTGGACAGACATGTCACTGCAATTGGTCAAACCATCTCAGAAATGTAGGCATTTTTTTATAAGTGTTCTAATTCAGTGTTCTAAATATTATTCAGGTTTGCCTCAAGAAAGTAGAAACAAGAAAACCATTTACCTTGATATTGCAGAGATTTTGGCTAAGGGATACCACTAAGGTTAAGAAAAGTAGTTAATGACAAAGATGTATTCACTCTGGTGATTCAGTATTTAAAAAGAGGGGTTATAAAAGAGAGTGACTTTTTACACAGGAGGATAGGCATAGGACAGTGGAGAATAGTTTAAAAAGTAAAAGAGGAGAGAATTTTACTAGATGTTAAGAGGAAATTCTTGACTATGGGGGTGGTGAGGCCCTGGCACAGGTTGCCCGGAGAAGCTGTGGCTGCCCCATCCCTGGAAGTGTTCAAGGCCAGGTTGGACAGGGCCCTGAACAAACTGGTCCACTTGAAGGTGTCCCTGCCCATGACAGAGGGCTGGGACTAGATGATCTTTAATGTCCCTTCCTACCCAGAGAGTTCAGTGCTATACTTTATTCGAAGATGTTAAAATTTTGTTTTTATATATATTTTTATTATTTTAGTTTTTATTGGTTTTCTGTGAAGTTCTTTATTTTGAGATACATACACTTTTGAGATGTTCTAAAACTTGAAAAAATGCACTTGCTATGTCATGGCTAAATGCTTCTCTTGCTAATCAAAACAACATGGATGTTTTACTGATTATACTTTATGCTTTAGGAAACAGGGAGCAGCTCTGACCCCTGAGTGTCATAGTTTGAGTAAGAGAGTGATGCAGGGTCTTAAGTACAGCTAAAGGTTCAATGAGAATCCTTTTCTCTTGGGGACATGACCACAGAAAGCTGGATAGAGCCTAGAAACTCCTCTTGCTGCTCTGCAAATAATCATGTCTTCTAACTTTTTTTTATTACAGACCTATGGACTAAAATTTTCAAAAGCAAGTCAGGCTCTTGAACCTGTGCCCTGATGGGTTACTAGGATATAATCTCCATAATTCTCAAGAGTCATTGCTTTAAAGGTGGGAAGTCAGTGGAAATCTGACACATAAATGCTTGTAAAGCTCTGGCCTAGCACCAGCTTTGAAAACACTCAAGTGCTGGGATTATATTGATAGACTGACAGGCAACACAGCTCTGCCTCCCATCCCCACCCACACAATAAAGAGAGCTGTTAATTTTCATATGCCAGTTTATGAACTGTGGTCTCGTGGGAGCTCCTACACACTCATTTCATGGGAGCACAAAGCCATGGGGCGGGTAGGGTGGAGAGTGAACAGCAGGAGTTGGCTCAATCATTGCAGTAAAATCATCCACCATTCCTGAACCCATACCAGAATAGTGCTTAGCCTATGCCCTGGACTGCAAACAAATGTATGAGCTCTCCTATTGCATTCCAAAGCACCCCCTTTCTTGGCTAGTTTTAGTTCTTGAAGCTTTAATTATATTTTTGCTTTTTCCTTCTATCCCAAATGCCATCATTATTGTGATAAATGGAAAGAGGCATGCCCAAAGCTGTATGCTCTTAATCAGTATTTGGAGTCACTTCTACTTGCAAAAATAGTTTTTTTTTGTCAAGAGCTAAGCCAGCAATCCATGATTATAATGGAAAGACTAACTCTAATAATTATGCATTGTATCACACTGTATGGCTTTCATTTACAAAAACAAGCAGCAATTTAGTAATATAGATGCTGGAGTTGCTTTGAAAAACTTTCATGCCTGAGGGATAAGTAAATATCTCAAAAGAATTGTGGATTATTTCACTTGCAATATCTACAACAAAGGAAGGAGCAGAAATGGCTGGGGTTTAAAAAAGCCTGGTACTTGGTCAGGGAAGGCATCCTGCACCACCTGGTAGAGTTGTGGTGTGATGCAAAAAGGACAGACTATGGCAATCTCCCAGCAGATTTCACATTGTTGCACAAGCTATATTCTTCTGTAACAATCCTTTGAAAAAAAGCATTTTTAAAAGTTTCTGCAGAAAAGTGTTATGGGCAACACTGTGCTGTTATTTCCCTAGCAAACCCAGCTGTTCGATTTGGTATCCAATGTGGACATTAGTATTAAAGCCATTTTTTGCAGGCTCTACATTGTGGGTTGCCCCATGTTCATGGTTTGGGTTGGAAGGGACCTTGAAGATTGATTTGTTTCAACCCCCCTGCCATTGAAAGGGACACCTTCCACTAGAACATGTTGGTTCAAGCTCCATCCAACCTGGCGTTGAGCACCTTCTAGAATTAAATGTGATTAACTCCTTCACCCCTGTGAAAGAAAATATGGATGGCATGGAATTTAAGGCAACTTTTTTACCTCAAAGAGATGAATGTTGAGACATATCGTGCAGCTGTGATGGCCCAGCACATTGTTTTTTCTACTGGCACATTCTTTCTTCTCAGTGATAATATCTGTATTATTTGATGAAGGGATGAGATTAAAATCTGACACATTTTGTAATAGCTGCTAAATACATTAAAACAGAGTGAGAGGGAAAAGGAAAGGTTTTGTTTTACTTAATTATTTAAGGGAGTTTATGATGATGAAAATGGAAAATGAAGTCTGAGAAGGTCCAGCTTAGCCAACAGGTTGTCATAAACTCCCACAAACGAGGTTCAGCCCTGGCTGACATGCAGCCACATCACTGTCACTGCCTGTTTCTGCTGCATTGCCTTGCTGCCCTCATCCCATGTCCATCATCACCACACACCCAGCAGCAGCAAATTCCCTTCACTGATGGTTTCTTCATGGGCTGAAATTAGGACGAAAGGCTGTGAAGCTCCAAGGGATGCATTGCATGAACAATGCTCAATACAACTAAATTAACCTCCATGTTGCTTAAATTAATGATGCTCTTGATGGTGACAAGGCAAGGTAAACTGGGAAGGTTCACCTTTCCTGAACAGGAGCTCACATTGTGCTTTTTAGATCTGTGAACTGGAGAATTAATGTGAGGTTTTACAATCTCCTGTTGTACTTGGAAATGTAGGGCTTTGGTATGCTTCTCAGAAATACATATTTTTAAAATGATACTTTGAAAGGATTGATTTCTTCAAAAGAGCTCTTTATGTCATATTAATGATTTTTGCTATACACTTTATATAAGTGTATAAATAATGTTTACAGAATGATAGGGTATTTTATAATGTCATACATAGGTCAATATTCCCCAAAAGCATCTTCAGAGCAGTGTGAAAATTGTTATTACTATATGAGCTCTTCACTTGTACATATAAATCTACCTTCCAGGTGGATTTTTCGTACCCTGATGGGGCTGATGTATTTAATTTCTTTCTCGGTCTCAATGTACCTTAATTTTAATTGGGAATAATACATTATTATGGTAATTTGAATTATTCTTAGGTACAGATTTACAAATAGCAGGAGGTAATCAGCATTTTTTGTTATTCACACTGGAAAGAGGCCTGCGATGATGACGGTGTGAGAAAACTTGAAGAAAAGCAAATTATATGCTGCATGTGAATTAGAGATGCAGCAGCCAGGGAAAAACCCTTATAAAAGCATCTGCTTTTTCCAAGGAAAGTAAATGTGACACAGACACATGAACTAGAGAGGAAAATAAAAAGCAGAAGCTTGTCTGTGTCCTCCACTGCTTACCAGTGCTTTCTCTAATGGCTTCCTGTATGATTTTGTTCTTTCACTAGTGACTATTTCAGTGACTATGAGGCCTAAATCTGATCAAAAAGGCATTTATCTGTTTTAAGTGGGGGAAAAAAAAGTGAATAGTTGTCTGAGTTGTTTCTGATCTATGCTTCCCTCTGGATTTCTAACATTAGTAATAATTTTTACCCTGCAAAAACATGCAGAGTTTAAGGACTTGGTATGAAAAAGAAAGGCCCAGTCACCCACTGTTAATGATACCTAGTCTGTTATTCCACTGTCTACCTAAACGGTTTATATTTCCACCTGTTCTGCCATTCCACCTTTTATTTCTGCTGCTACTAGATTAGAAGAGGAGCTAACCTTTCACCACTCTCCAATGACTTTTGAATAACAGTTATGTTTGGTTTGTTTGCCATTCTTACAGTTGTACACATTCTGTACTGCTTTCAAGGAATTTTTTTCCCCTACCTCTTTTTACCCCGTCTTATATCACCCAGCATTCACTGTTCACTTGCTTCTTGTATGCAGAAAATGAAGAGTCTGCTTTGATGTCTGCTAGATTGTGCGTGGCCAGTTTTCTTCTGCCAGTAATTTTCTAATGAAAAGAGATGCAGGTGCTAGAAGAGCTTTGCTTGACTCCAGTTGCTGTCTCTTAGACGAGTAAGGATCTCCATAAAGGTTTGCTATTCTCACTATCTCCTAAGATAATCCACGTTTAGTCTTTATCTTCTGGAGGCAATTTTTTTGAGACTATCAGTTGCTTTTTCAAAGTCGATAAAGTTAATGATGATAGGTGCACAATTCTCCTCTGAAACCTTTTTGTTTTCCTCTTAGCTGCTTGTGTGTCTCTGATTTCACCTGCGATAAAAATATCCTCTAACCAAGTTTTTCCTGATGCTGACAGTAAATCTATGATGCACCAATGGGTACAATCTGTCAGATTACAGTAATTTGGCAGTTTGGCAATTAAAGCTATTTTCCAGTTGTTTGTTGCTTTCTTGCCTCTCTGGGTTTACTTGTGCTGGTTTAACAGCCCCACAGTTGTTTTTCTACATCCTCTTTTTAACTGCTATTTTGCCAGTACCTAAATGGTTTCTGCTGCAGCCTCTGCCTTCCTGACTGTGAAGTAACTCTTGAAAATACTCTTCCTTCTTTGCTGGTCCCTTATCCCAAATATTGGCATATACCGCAGGAAATCCTCCACTGACAGTTTTTCTTCACCTGCAACATTTTTTAGTCACTCTGTCAATTTTTTGAAGGTTTTTTGAGGTGATATTTGGTTTTTTGGTTGATTTTGTGTCTGCGTTTTTTGTCCTTGGGGCTTTTTAGGGTTTTTTGTTTGGTTGGTTTGGTTTTTTGGTAGGCTATTTTTTTTTTACTCAGTTTTTTTTTACTGGTGGCTCACAGAGATCTCTCTCATCTCACTGTTGCTATGAGGAAGAGATATTGAGCTGCCTTCTCAGCCTGACAGGGGAGGACATCAGTCCCAATAGGATGACCACTGGTGTGGCATCTTCCTCGACAAAACAGACTTCATTCTGCTGAGCTAAGACAGAACTGGCAATAATCAAGGAGGGCAGGGCAAGGAAGGAAATAACAAAATCATAGAATGGTTTGGGTTGGGAGGAACCTTAAAAATTACCCAGTTCCAACTCCTTGCCATGGGCAGGATCACCCACGACCAGGTAGCTCCAAGCTCCCTCCAGTCTGGCCCGCAACACTTCCAGGGATGAGACATCCACAGCTTCTCTGGGTAACCTACACCAGGGCCCATCACCATAAATCTCCTGCTTTCTGCATCAGCTCTTATTTGATTAACACATAAAAGAAAGAGACAGAAATAGGGGAAAGGTTTCCTGAGTGCAGGGAGAAATTCTCTCAGTGCAGTCTTTTTGTCCTACATGAAAACACACAAGAAAATATTTCTGCCTTCTCATCACTGGATGTTTTGCTTTCTTAACCTCATTTGCTTCACCCCTGGAAGCCACACAAGGATGAACACACAAGGATGACTCCTATTATGCTGGAAAATCTTGTCCATCCTAAATAACATTTTTGTTTCTCAGGAGGCTGCTGAGAATTGAGGCTTTCTACTTTTCCCTCTGCTCCCTGACCACAGTTGTGATTGTCTCCTCTGGGTATCTATGCTGTAGCACTGGTGGTTTGCCCATTAATCTGAGATTTAGGCAAGTGATGATAGTTTTTCTGTCCTGGGTCAATGGTATGGCTTTGTTCTGTGTGATTTTTTTATTGATGTTAATAATTAATGTGGGTCCTTGTAAGTAGGACCCACACTTACGTATTCACTGACTATAAAACTGAGGCCAGATCTTACCTAGTTTTGTGAATTTAGCACATGCCTGATGCTTCGAAGGATCAAAAACCACTCATAAAAGTCAAGTTGGAATTTCTTTCCTATTTTAGACTTGTATTAAAACTACTTTAATTGCTGTTCTGGGGACCTGTGAATGTAAATGGGCAGTTAGACATTTTGGTGCTTATTAACACACGCTGGTCCACTAATGTCATGCAAATTGTTAAATCTGCATGGGAAGATTAGACAAACAGTAGCAGATGTATTTTTATATGCTGTATTATGTGCTTGATTTTTGAAAAACAAATATATCTAGTGGAAGAACTGAAGAATATTTGAAAATCCTTTTTTATTCTTTTCTGAATACTTGAGAAAAAATGTTTTGCTATATCTCTCACAGTAACTACATCAAGGATGACTTAGGATCACTGCTAGACAAGAATACAGGCTGGATTGAACACAGAAACTTTACTGGATCAAATTCTAAAACATGAACAGCTTATATTTCTTCTGGAATGAAGAGTGAGAAAGGTAGCAATGCATCTATAAAACACGTGGCATGGCAGAGAGAACAGTTTTGGAAACAGTTATGATATGAATTACTTTGAGATCTGTGCAGAGAGTTTAAATAAGAGAAGGAGAAGGATACTCTCCAGGACTGTGCAGAGTATCTTGGTCATATAGAAATCACTGTCACTTATTATTTTGTTTACTTTTAAAACAAGTTCTTTACCATGTCAGATCGTGATCTTGCATTAGTAAGGTGACTAAGCTCCTGAGGAATTTAGAAGTTAATTGAAAACTTTGGTTTCAAAGCTATGGATATAGACACACAGGCACGCACCCATATGAATACTATATTTCTAAGGCACATAAACAGAATTTCAGTAGTTTCACAAAAATCCTGGTAGAAATTACTCAAAGCAAGCAAAAATATAATTTTTCTTCTGAAACACATGTAGCATGCGGTTATCTGGGCAGATACCTCTTTTGTTTAAAAATCAGACAAAAATATAGATCGTAAGTCCTTAGAATATTTGAAGCCCTGGCTTGTGGCAGCTGATTTGTGAGCAGGGAAGGGAGCTGCTTGTTTGTCCTTTGACTCAAGGGCTTTCTGCTGCAAGTGATGAGGGCTTAAATGTGACTGAGGATGAGATTTTGTCCAAAGTAGGTCAAGGGAAGAAAATCTTTCCTGTTTTCCCAGAGCCCATCTCATCACTGAAACGGGAGAGACCAATGAGAACCACGAGCTTGCGGCCCAACAAACACAATTATTGTGCACTGTGTCTTCATTTGGATGCCATGCTCAGTTAAAAACCAGATCTCCACCAAACTTTTTTATTGCTTAGGCTGAAGGAGAAAGTAATTAAACTTAATAGGTATTGCCCTTGTTTTAAGGCCGCTATACATTATAAGCTGCCGACAAAAGTAATTAATACTAATAGAAGTCATAAGTCCTAAA
This sequence comes from Toxostoma redivivum, assembly GCA_013397375.1. Classification (NCBI taxonomy): domain Eukaryota; kingdom Metazoa; phylum Chordata; class Aves; order Passeriformes; family Mimidae; genus Toxostoma; species Toxostoma redivivum. The sequence continues at coordinate 10,486 of VXBI01012885.1, forward strand.
CAAAAACATTTGTATGCCAAGTAATCTACAACATGTATTTGGGAAAAATTATTTTCATTTTTATGCATGCTTGTTGGGGGTTGAATTCTTCCCTTTTCTTTCTGTGGTTTTTTTTTTCCCATTGTTATGCTAAGTATTTGTGGCTACACCCTAGCTAGTAACAGTTTCTCTCGAAGGGGGTGGGGAGAGGGGAAACACTGGAAAAGGAAAGGTGGGGCAGAGCTCGGCTCTCTGGCTCTCTACTCGCTCATGGAGTCAGAGGAAGGGGGCCGGTGCTCCTACCTGACACCCTCCCCACAATCCCAGCGCCGGGAGCCACGTTCCCTGCTGTCAGACATGGCACTGCTGCCTTCCCGCTCCATCCTGCTGCCTCCTGCCGAGCAGCACGGCCGGCACCGTGAGGGGGAGTCGCTCCTCCATCCCTCTCAGCCCTGGGCACCGCTGCCATCAGCCCAGCCCTCTTCAGCTCCACGGGACCTGCCCTGCCCACAGCACCGGGAACGGAGCGCAGGGAGAGGGAGCCTGCGGCCAAAAGGGACTGGGACTGAGCTGTACTGCTCTGTTTTGGTGTCAACTTTTATAGCTGTTGTTGTTTCTGCTGCTTGCCTTGTTAGATATATTAGTAAAGAACTGTTATTCCTATCCCCATATCTTTTGCCTGAAAGCCACTGATTCCAAAATTATAATAATTGGAAGGGAGGGGGTTGCACTCTCCATCTCAGGGAAGGGGCTCTTGCCACTCCTTAGCAAATACCTGTCTTTCAAGCCAAGACAATGCTTATGACCATAAACTTGCTGTGTCATGGGGTTCATTCTTTCTCCAATTTTAGTGAATTTTCTTTTTTTGTGTGTGTATCTCCAAATGTCACTTCCCCCCCAGGGTTTCTTAAGAAAACCTGTGAGTTCACAATAATATAAAATAAAAAAAAATATTAACAACATTTAATTTGAATGCAAGCAGGAATTTAAAATACATATCTTATTGCAAGTTCTAATAGTGCTGGGTAAGCACTGGACATAGGTAATTGACCATATAGCTCTTTGATATCCACGTGGGGGAAGATTTGTATTATGACTAGAAATATGATGATGTCAACATCTTAATGCAGTTCAGTAAAGAAGTGGGTACAGCTAGCTGAATTCCTCAAGAAAGCTCTCAATACGTGTCCAGATGTGGCTATATGATCTTTGACTCATGATATACAAGGTTTTACTTATAACTAGTGTCCTGTTTTTCCATCAGAAATAATTTTCTGCCAGTCTTTGCTTTGTTGGCTGCTGCATGGGAATAGATCAATTTTTGCATAGAAGGAAGACAGAAATTACTTCTAATTTTTTTCTGATGCAGTCATTAGATCATCCAAATGAAACCTTGGTATATTTCCATGAACAACCCACTGCAATACTTAAATGACCCAATTATTTCAGTTCTTGAAAAAATGAACAAGTAACTTTAATTCTCGCCAGCTTCCCAAGGACAAAAACCAACTACAACACATATTGTCTGTTCTGTCAGAATGATGCCAAAATACCAATCTGCTGGGTGCAGAACTCCCTGCAGAGCTTTGCTTGCTTGTGCTGAGCAGAAGAGAATCAGCACAGCATCAAGTTGTGTAGAGAGGAGAAGAAAACTCTTCTCTGCATCTATGAAGCTTAAAACCTCTTAAGTGGCAAAAAGTGAAACACCTGTCTTGGGTTACAATTGTTAATCAGTGATTGGGAGCTGTAGGTTTTCTTTTGAGGTGGAATTTGTCCACCTTTCAACACTGAATTGTCATTATACCTTTTCCTTAATGTCAAATGATCCTTAATACCAAACAATCCTCTGTGTTTGCTACTATTCTGTGCTGCCCTTAGGCCAACTCAGTGAGCTCAGCTCTAGGAGCTTTACACAGAAGTAAAGATGTGCTTTATTTTTCTGCCACTGCGTACATTCTGAGACCTTCTTGTAGTCTTTGGATGTTTCTTGTAGTTTCTTCTTAAGGCCAGGTTGGACAGGGCTTGGAGCAACCTGATCTATTAGAAGATGTCCCTGCCCACGAGTGGGGATTGGAATGAGATGAGCTTTAAGGTCTCTTCCAATCCATTTTTTGATTAATTGAGCTGTGAATCCTTCCATGTCCTTTTTGAAGTATGAACTCAGAAACTGAACACATTTCACAGCAGTTTTGTTAATGTTGCTTTAGGAGGCACTATTACCAGAATGCGATGCTTCCTGCCTGTTGTGATTTTGAGGGAACTGAGTAAGGACAGTCAGTCCCTACTGGAAAATAACTTAGTGACAAATTCCCCTAATGTTGTTTTAGGTAATATGTTTTCTCTAAGGATATTGACCAAAAGGCCATTAAAAATTACTAGGCATCAAGAAAGTTACTGAAGGAAAACAAAGATCTATTGATTTCTTGCTTTACAAATATGCTACTTATCCTATTTAGCCATTGCAGTTTTGCAGCAATATCTCTTGTAGGACAATTATTAAACTTGTGAAATTAGTTATGTGGCCAGGAAAATCCTATGGAGATGTGTATGAGGAGAGGGAAGGAAGGCAGGAAGCAGTCCTGGGACTGCTGAGGAGTATATCTGTTGGAGTCAGTAGTCAGGAGTCTCTCTGAATTCCTCAGAGAGAGATCAGAGTGCAGGGGTTAAAGTATGTTAGGCCTCTCACACATAAGGCAGAGGCAAAGGTTTAGGTTGTAACATGAGGGAGCAAGTAAGTAAGTAAATGTAATAAGTTTTAAGTGCTTTTAGTAAGTAAAAGGTCTTAGATGCCTGAGAAGTAGTGCATGTTCTAGTGAAGGTTAAAAAACATACTAGTGTTTCTTTAGAGGCTCCAAGAACCTAGCTTCAGACATAATAGTTAGAGTTAAGAATATTGCTGACACTTTTCAGTTAGAACAAGATAGGACATGTACGTAGTCTATACGTAGCCTGGTGTGCTAAGAAACTAGAATTCTAATCGGTTAAGAAGTAGTGGTCAGAGTTTGCATCTTAGCTCATTGGGAAGTTTCTATAAAAAATACGCATTAGGGAGAGCTGGGGCTCTATGCTATGGCTTTATGCCATTGCATTTTGCCACCTGCATTTTGCCATTGCTTTATGCCATAGCTTTTGCCACTTGCTTTTATGCCACATGCTATGCCATTGCTTTGCTTTGTTTTTGCCTTTGAGACTTTTGTAATAAATAACTTTATAGTAACTATGAAGAAGAACATAACCTGACAGTGTGGGTGCCTTAGAGCGCCTGGAGGTTCTAAACCTTACATGTATCTTCCTTCTGGCAGCGTGGAAATCGTTTATCTCTGGAGGTGCTGCTGGGCTCCATTGTCTCCCTTTGATGTCTGAGTGCTGAATTCAGAGCTATTACTGTGAAAATCCCTGCTCAAAGGTTTGCAATAGAGTCTCCTCATTTACCATGTAAGTGGGTGTGTGTACATGCATACATGTATCCTCAGTCTTTGAAGAAGACCCTTTCAAGCCGGACAAGATGTCATCTTTGTTTTGTTCTTTTCACTTAAGAGCGTCACAGTGTAGCCTGTTCTTGTTTCTGTCTTCTGTCTCTTTTCTTCCACAGACTAACAGTGAAGTTCAGTTTAGGGTTGTCTTTGCAGTATTTTCTCTCCTCTCCTCTCCTCTCCTCTCCTCTCCTCTCCTCTCCTCTCCTCTCCTCTCCCTCTCCTCTCCTCTCCTCTCCCCTTATATTATGTTTTATATAAACATAAATGCCTTAATCCTGACTCTTACTTATTCTTTTAGATTGAATTAATGAGTTTTCATGTCAATACAAATTAGATAAATAGCTGGAAGAACTTGCTAGCCTGTTTCTGGTGGTTTGGATATTTTAGTTTACTAGAATTGATTAGGCATGTGTTGACAAAGGCAAGGGAAAGAAAAAATCCATTACAATTATGCACATTTTGCTGCAAGGCTTGAAAGGCAATTTGGAAATAAATTTATAAAATAGTTAAACAGATATATTTAAAAATTGCAAAGAAACAAAATTCCAGCATTTAAATTGTCAGGCAAGTGTTTATGCACTTGCTCTATGTATGTCATCAAATTAAACAGCAAAAAATCTTCATGTCCTAAAATGTCCAGCTGGGGATAACATCAGGGATTATCTTCAAATCTGTGCTGGACCAAGCATGATGAAATATTGTGGCTTGGTAAGAGGGAAGACGCTTGAATGGAATTCTGAGCTATTCCCTCCCTCCCTGCTTTAAGACAATGATAAAGCTTGTGATGGTCAATTGTGGCAGGTCAGGGAGACTAAGAAGATCCACACAGGAGTGACGCTGCAGAGCAAGAGGTGAGCAGGGAACAGACACACGGTGATTCTGAATGCTGTGGAAAAGGAAAAAAGAGCAATAGCTTTCCTTCTCATTTAAAAGTAGAAAAATATGGACAGCCAACTTTATTCTCATTCTTTGCGATAACTGATTATTTGCAAATAGTCAGCAAATGCCTATTCAAAACTAATATGTGGCAAATCTGGTCACAGTGTGGTACCCAGTTAACAAGCTCTTTCACCAGAGGTTTTGTGTTGTGGTCAGGGAAAATGCTCCTCAATTAGGTCTTTTCTGCAGGAGGAGAAAAAAGTTCATGAAAATTAGTGTCTCTGATCATTACCTTTTCTGACCATTTATAGTGCATGACACTCTCCTACTCTTGGCACATTTTTCTCTTGACCTTTCTCCAGCTCCTTCTGTGGAACTTCTCCCTGTGTTTCAAAGCTTGCTTTCAAGGTCTAACAAGGAGGGTGGCAGGATCTGAGCCAAACTTTCTTGTTGGAATCACTTAATCGAAAAGACATGCCCACTCATGCATATTTGATACATCACTTCTAAAAATAAAAGAACTTTTTTTTAATCAAAGAAGAATGGATTTTCCATTTTAAGTCAGAAATAAGTCTGGTGGCTCTACTATGCTGAGCTGTGGTCATACACATTTTTCTGCAGGGTTTAATTCCAAAATCATATCTGCAGAAAAGGAGGTTATATGTTGATTTTGAGCTTGTTGTGGGGATTTTTTCCTTTTGTTTTCAGGATGTTATGGGTAGCCTGAAGGGAACAATAGGTTTTCTAAGTCCTATGAGATAAGGTTGGAGGACATAGCAGAGCCTTGGAAAATAAATACAAAATTTCTATAATAAATATAAAATTTCACATCATTCAGGAGCAGAGCAAGGGCCTCCCCTACAAGAGTAAGTTTCCTTCCCGAGGCTGCTCTGAGTCTTTGTCTCTGGGAGCTTTAGGCAGTGACAGGGGCTCCTCTGTGCTGTTCCAGGCAGATGCCTTCATGTCTGCAGGTTGTCATGCTGCCCCACCACAGCTCGCTGCTGAGCTACAGGAGACACAATAATTAAAAGAATTTATCTCCTCTTGCCAGGATCCTGCCTACCACAGCAGAAAAATATTCCTAATAAAATAATCTAAATGGAATGGGAAGGAAAGGGAAAGCTGTATGCAGTCTGTGTTACCCCTCAGGGATTTTTTGGGGTGAAAGTAAGCTTTGCTAGCCTGAACATCAGAAACTCAGGCAGAAAATCTGAGTTAAATTAATTCATAAAACAAGCTGAATTAGGGACTGGCTCTGGCATTTCCATCATATAGGACTGTGTCACTGTGCTTTTCCTCTCTCTGCATGTATTTTTGCCCTTTTCTTTTTCCTGTAATTGTAGAGAGAGGCTTTCTTGCTATTTTCCCCTCAATTCATGGAGATCTTGTAATTTATCTCAGGCCTCATAAAGACACTTTTTCATGCTTACCGACCCTATAATGATGGTTTCTGTTATGTAGAAGCTGCTTTCTATCTGCTGCTGTACTCGGCTGCTCGTGGAAGGATTGATGCTGTTCATTTTTCTGCCACACACCACCATAAGGAGAAGCGATGGAAGGGATTTCTTCCTGAGACACAGCTCCTGATTTCTTAATAGGAGAGCAATAAATACAATGTCTTCCAGACATTAAGAGAAAGGGAAGAGAAAGCCAGAGCAGCATCCTCTTTCTCCACCTGTTGGTGTATCTTCTAGTCCTGAAATTCCTTCACCTGCACTAAGGGCTGAGCTGTGCCTTTGGGTGCACAAACAATAAATGCAGATAATTCTATCAACTTTAGCTTTTTTTGTTCTTTTGTTTTGTGTGGGGGTTTTTTTTGTTTTGTTTTGTTTTGGGGTTTTTTTAGTTTGTTTGGTTGTTTGGAGCAGCAGCATTGAGTGGGATCCTGGAATGGAGCAGCAGCAGTATTGAGTGGGATCCTGGAATGATTGGTGCACAGTTTAGAAGGTTGCTAGAGAGGGCTGTAAATTATGTCATGTGTGGGTCATCAATTATATAGATAAAACTGCGAAGGAGAGTGGTTTGTCAGAAAAGATAAGAAACGAGGAACTGAACCTAGATATATTTTCTGTGCTGATAATCTGGTTTTTTTTAGAAGTGAGAGGAGTCACTTGTAGAAGCCACTTAATAAATTTAATGACTATTGTAAGGGACAGGATAAAAAAAGAGCAAGGATAAAATGTTAAGTGTGCTTGCAATTGCAAAATCAGTGCCACTTTAAGTTTGCTAATGACTGTAGATGTCTGGAAGTAAAGCAGGAGTTGAAGAGGATGTGGTTCCCGTCCTTTGACAGAAGGGGAAGGGGCCCTGTTTCAAAGATTTTGGCAGGGGTTTAGGTGTCACTCAAGAGCTCTCGGGATCATCAGGTGTTGTCTCAAGTGATTACACTGAAGATGTGACAAGGTCAAGCACTTTCCCCCTGAGATATGTATGCTTCCAGATGTGAAACAGCACAAGAAAAATGGGCACATTTTTATCATTTTTCCTCTCTGTTCCAAATGGAAGTAGAAAGGAAGAAGAGGAAGATAATTTAAACATCCAAAAAAACCAGCAATGTAGGCTATTATTTGATTTTATAATTTGTATCAGGACAGTATTTTTTTTATATTACACCTTAGAGCATTTCTCTTCTCTGTACCTTTTTGCTGACAGAAGGCTCTCACACAGCAAAGTTTACCTTTCATTTGTTCCTGAGTAATAACCCATTAGGTCTGCTGAGAAATACCTCATTTCTTATGCAATATCAACATCTACTTCCATTTACTCTTCCTCTTCAGAAAACACAGCATGGATATCCCAGATGCTGCAGCATGCTGGTATCCTTCACCCATTGGAGTGCTAAGAGAAAGTAATTAAAGGGAAAAAATTGGTGAGTTTTTAAAGCTAGTAAAACATAGAGCTTTTTGCTTTCTTTGTCTCTGTTGCAGTGGTGAAGTTCATTAGGCAAAGGGAGGTTAAAGGATTGCCAGGTGGGTCACAGACTCGCTGTTGGTACTTCCCAAAGGCCGGAAGACTGAATAAGTTTAGGAATGCTTAGTTTTGTTTTTAAATTTACTTTTTATAGTTTGAATCAAACAGACTTCAGAGATTTCCTCTGTAACTAAATAATTTTCTCTGTTGGGAGAGAAGATAGGCAAGGTTAAACAGAAGATCCCATCTACCATTTTTATCTAGGATGTTTACCAACCAAATCTGCCAGCAATTTGTTTTCATTTTTAGCTCCTATCTTTAGATAAAAATGCACAGTATTTTTTATGGAATGTATCAAAGTCACAAGATGCATTTCAGATACTTGAATAATTCAGGCACTGATACATGCTACAGCTCATGTTTCCATGACATAGTAACAGTGAACAAAACTCAGTGGTGTGGACTCAGAGACTGGGGAAACCAGGGGTTGGGGATACAACTGAGAAGTTGCCCCCTTTACCTGAGGGTTAAATCTGGGAAATGCTTGCTTTATCTAGGGGCTATGGATGGAGCAAGATGCTGTGGGAACTCATTTCTGCCTTGCTATGCTGAGTGGCAGGAGCAGTGTGAGCTGTTCTCCTTCATGGCTGTATCTTGCATGTTCTTTTCCCACAAAGGGCTTCACCTGGCACATGCAGCTCTGGGCAAAGACCTGCTGTTTGTTTGGCTGAGATGTATTGTTGAGACTTTGGAGGTGGTTTGTGGGTAGTTGACTCTCTGCAGAATGCTCCCTCTTGCGTGTTAGAGATCTCCTGTTGCAACCCCCTAACTCTGCAGAAACATGGCACTTCTGACCCTGACCCCATGCCATGTGTGCACCAAGAGGATCTTGGAGCTTGGTGAGAACTGAGATAACAAGTGATTTGCCAGAAAAGGTCATAGAATAAGAATGGAGACTCTCAGTTGTAAATATTTTGTGTAGTGAATTAATATTGCAGATTTGACTATTATAAAACTACTCTAACTACAGTCATGGATGAGAGCACTGTTAAAGCTGACTGACAGATATTCAACCTGACTTAACACTGATCAAAGGGGGTTTAAGCTTTGGTGCATAAACTAAAGTAGTTGATATGCAGGCACTTGATTAAGCAACACTTGGGTACCTTACTTAAGTTAACAGGTGTTTGAGGAGGGTGACCTGTGCAACTTGCTCCAAAGTCACTCCCTAAGTCAGCCAGGAAATTCAGAGCAGACCCCAGGAGTCTTCTCCGCTGGGCCCAAGCAATGTCATTTACACCCTGCTCAGGACTTGTTCTAAATTAAGTGTAAGAAATTTTATATTTATATTATACCATTTATGGTTTTAATGTGATTTAAAAGCTGGAATGTTATTTCCACTGAAGGCTGGGGTTGAAAAGTCCCTTGAGCACTGAAGCAGTTAACTTTCAACAAAATTTATGTCCTGAAGAAGTACCAAATTGCGTCAATTTAATTCCCAGGTCTCTGGATTTCTCCTGGTTCAACCAAAGTAGCACAGAGTGTGTTTTTAGAATTTTCCCTAGTTCATTTTCTCTAGTTCTCTAGTTCTAGTTTCTCTAGTTCATTTGTTCATTAGTTTGTTTTGGATTTGAGCCCACAAAAAACCCTCTGGAATGTGAACATTGCACAACTTTTTATATTAAAATTCTTCTCCTTTTAGGACAGGTAAAAGGAAGCCATTAATCACATACCTTAGGACACATCAGTAAATGCAATATTTAATATGCACATCTTCCTACGCAATTGCACTGAAAATTATGTGTACTTAAAGACCGCCATAAAACTGGTGGAGGAGAGAGTTGTTTTATGCCAGTAGGACATGGTAGGACATAAATACTTTGAAGTGAAATCCCGAGCAGACTACAGATGTAGTGCAATGGGCTTATTTCCCTGGAGGATCAGTGGCCATTAATCCAAATTGCAGAGTTTATTCTGTACTCCCCAGAGCTGCTGTATTAATGCACCTTTTGGGGTACCATCGCAGATACTCCTGGTGCTGGCTGGGAGGTGCAGAACTTGTCCTTCAGCTGCTTAATGCTGTTTAAACAGTTGCTTCAGGCACAGCACAATAAAGAAGTGTTCATCTAGGACAAGAGGTAATGACTTCACATTGACAGAAGGCAGGTTCAGACTGGGTATTGGGAAGAAATCTGTACTGTGAGGGGGCACTCTGGTTGCCCAGAGAAGCTGTGGCTGCCCCATCCCTGAAATTGTTCAAGGCAAGTTTGGACAGGCTCTGAGCAACTTGGGATAGTGGCTTGCAGCAACTTGGAAGTCCCTGCCCACAGCAGGAGGCTGGAATGAGATGATCTTTGAGGTCCCTTTCAAACCAAACCATCTTGTGATTCAGTCTATAAAGCACCATCAGACATATGGACACCCATTAATTTATCTCCTCTTTCTGCCTGGCTGCATTTTCCAAGTCATCCTCTGAGTGGACCAAGGATAGTGAAGGATGTGTGTTTCAGAAACATGTATAAACGGACATTTGAAAGCCAGGTGGAATTTTTATCTCTGCCTTGCACTTGATACTTTCTTTTTTTCTCCCTCTTCCACAGTAACAGAAATATTAGAGAAAGAAATAACATTCATCATGACCACATACAACTTGCCTGGGTATATCCCTCACATTGTAGGAAATATAAACATATAAGGAAAAAATCCTGCCTGAACTTTGTTTATTTCCATGGGGTAGTGACGCATTTCAGCCAGCCCTAATAAGAGTCTGGATTCTGGTGAGATCTCATTGCTACTTGCTACTTTTCCTGTCACTAGGAGACTTAGCTAAACCAAGCTATCTTTCTTTTTCTTTTTTTTTTTTTTTTCAATAGCAAATTCAAAAATCTGCAGTCATATTTCAGGTAGGAAAGAATTTTAGGCTAAATGTTAAAGGAGAAAGCCTTTTAATCCATTTCTATTGCATCTTTTGGAACAGTCTGAAGTCAAGATTTCAGACATTTTTCCAGCAATGAAAGATTATAAAGACTGTGCCTCATTCTCTAATTTTTTCCTTTCTGTTTAATTCCCTAACACTGAATGTTAAGTAATGAAATTACTGAATTTGAGTGTTGGGACCCTATCTGTGAGTTTTGTGGTATTTTTGCAGTAAATCAGTAAACTGACCTGGGAGTTCACAGATATGGCTTAATGGAAAAAGTGACCAAAGTCAGATCTTCAGGAGTTTTACAGGATGTTCTTGTGGTCAAGTACAGACCTTATAAAAATAGAAAGGATGATTGTAATTGAGGTCTCAAAGACAAACAGAGAATTACTGCTCTATTAAGCATTAAAATTCCTGCTCTCTCTCTGTCTATACAGGGGTTTGGATGTGTAGTTAGGTTAAAGATTTTTACATGTAAATCTCAAAATTAACGATTTTTCAAATTTTGAATATATTTTTGAGCACCCAGTGAACACTGAAACCCTTGGGACAGGTCAGTGTGGATTGAATCCTACAGGCCCATAGTGTCAAGAGTCTATGAAAAGATGCTTTAATAGAGGAGGTCTTGGATTAGGATTTGTAGACTACATTTTTAGCTCAGCCACACACCTCATGTCCAGTCAGTCTGTTCCCTTTTTGCTAAAATAGGATGGATATTTCTGTTTGTCAGGAGTGGTATTAAGAGAACAAATCCAGTAACTGTGAGTGTCTCAGATGCTGGTGATACAAAATGTCCAGCTGTTTGTTAAGAAAGTTGAGGTCACTAAAAAAAAGTTTTCACCTTCTGTGTTTAATTTCACCATATGCAAAGGAGTATTTGAATGATACTCTAAACAGGAAAACAATTATATTGTTTGTTTTTCTAGTTTTTTAATTTTACTGTTTTTTAAAACTTTCATGTATAGAAAAAAAACCCAATGGAGATATCCAAAATCTGTTATTTTTTGAAAATATATCTTGTTTGACAGGTGTGTGTAAAAACTTTGATTTTGTGAAAGGTGTAAAAATTACTTTCTCTGCCTGGGCTGGCTGATGCTCTACACCCATCTGAACCTCACTCAAGTGGCTGTGATGAGGGGAGGGGGCAGCTGTGTTCTGCTTGGCTTTGGGAATAAAACTCAGTTCCCTGGGTGCCTTCCCAGTTGAGTATTTGAGGTTTTCTCCACAGAGCTCTGATTTTTCAGCGTTGCTCTTAGTCCTTAAGTAACTTTTTGTGCATTTTCAACTCTGCTACCTTATTTTCTACATGTTAATGAAACTTGGACTGTTTGTTACAGTTCCCTAATCAAACTTTAAAATATCTGTGTACTTAATGATTAGTACTGCCAGTCTTAACTAATCAGGATGTCTGTATGTTGAAAACATTTAACTTTCTGATTAAGATATGTACAAGTCAGTTGTGCTTCAGCATGGTGCAATTAAATCCAAGTGGTCTATAGTCTTCCCAGACAACAATAAACTTATCTTAGTTTTTGAATGTACATCTCAAACAGAGTAAATTGAGACAACCAAAAACTAATCACAATCAAGGAACTGCCTTTAAAATTCATGATCAACCTTGCACAGAGAGCTGTACACCATGGCAGATGATTGGAAGGTGGAGGTTTAATGCAAGTGGAGGATCTGGTATTTGTGACCATCTTAAAGTTTCTTAATTTTACCTGTTTTATAATCTGCCACAAAATTTTTGAATTTGAGATGCTCCAGGTGGTCCTGACCTGGCATCCCAGCCATGGTGGCTGTGATTGGGTGCATGACCTGGACTGCTGTCCTGGCCTGGCCAGGAGAGCCAGAACTATAAGACCTGAGATGGTATCATTCCTGAGAAATTCCAGAAAGAAAAGATGAAAACAGAAGTGAAAGGCAGTTCAGGAAAGCTGAAAGGAAAACGGCAGGACAGGCACTTTTTGATTGGATTTTCTACCAAAACATAGTTAAGACTTCACAAATTCATACAATAGTGTTTTAAAATATAATCTCTTCAGTCAAGAGAAGCAGATGGAGGGTGTTCCTCTGTGATGGTAAATCAGGCTGGTGACAAGAGCCAGCAGGTCCCAAATCAGCTGGGCAGGAACTGAATTTCCTTTTGGAGCCCAACTTTCAAGCATTGATGGATGTATTCAAAGACACAGCTATGCTCCAAACTGAGATTTGTGCCTTTGAAAATGTCCTTCCTAAATTTCAGTGCAATCTCCCTGCTCTTGATAGATCATGAGACACTTTATAGTCTCCTTTTATGTTTACCTCCAGGTATACATGGGAGAGAAACACCTTTCATTGCTGCAGATTACAGTGAAATGAGGCCATGGGATACTCAAAGCTTATAACCAGGCCTTCTGACTGATAGTTCCAAGAAGTTTATTAAAATAACAGGATATCATCATCAATTGATGAGGCATATGCATAAACGGAGCTAGTTATTGGGGTCCTCCCCTACTCATGGCATCCCTGACTCACCTGCACCTGGGAGGCTGAATGGTTCTTGGAAATGGTTCTTGGTTCAATGGAAAACTTACAGCTGATGACTTTTACTGAGAAGGGCAGGTACTAGCTGAAAAAGTTAGGATATTTGACTTTATTGCACATAATCTAAATTTTTGTTGGTATTTCTTTAATTCCATCTTGGTAGCAGTTAACTCCCTCTAAAACATTAAATATGAATATAAACATTACTGAAATAAAGTTGCTGTATTTAGCAATTCCCTCCATCCACCATTTTCTTTCCGAGACAAAATGTTAAATAACCTCTAAAGAATTTATTCAACAGTTTTATGTTATGAAAACATACCAAAGAGTTTTCAGCCCCCAAACAGGTAAAGTTCCAAGCTAAAGAAGATAAAACAGACACAAAGTAATTTTTAATATTCAGATTTGCCTGTCAGAGAGTGAATAAAGATAGTAATATTGAACATGGATTTTTCTGTATCAAGTAGTTGCATTGCCTGTTGTATGGTAGGATATGGTGATCACAAGGGTCTTTGTAACCTTGAGGTATAAGTCTATATAAACACACAAAAATCAAACAATATAAAAGAATAGGCAAGAAAAACACACTATACTTTTACTAGCACTTGGAGAATTCTAGATTAAAAGGAAAAAACAAAATAAGCATCTTCTAGAGTGCACTGTTTCCCGAAAGAAATCTACAACCTTTTGACACCAAAAAACATTCTCAGCATATTTTGGCTTTGGTTTGATGATTTTCCTGTACTAACTCAACACTGAGAAAACAGCAGTTAACAAGACTTGTGGTTGAAGAAGTTCAAATTCATTGGAGGACACCTGACTAGCACAGCCCCAAACCTGCTTTTAATTTTCAAGAATGATGCCATTCCCTCTGCAGTTACATCGAAACAGTGCTGCCAATAAGAGTTAATTCCAGATGTGAAGGACTGTCCTAACTATAAGAGATGAAAGATTACTGCAGAAGCTCATGGTTGAGGAAGTTTTAGTTGCAGGAAAATCTCTTAATGATGGGCACCAAGTAACATGTGGTCTTGGAACTGTCAGTAAGAGCTCCCTTTTGGGAATATTCTGCAAAGCTCCATTTTGGTGAGGCGCTCCAATTGTTGAGGAGGAGAAGTGGTAGGTTTTTTGACTAAAATGGTTAAATTAATCTTCTGATACAGAAATTTCTTATTTTATATGAGTCCTTCTGTGATTATTGGAAGAGCAACTATTTATTGGACTAATGGGGTTTGGTACTTTAGGGATTGCATCACTTGAACCCAGACCTCCTGTATTGCAGTGAGAGTGGTAAACACCAGGCCACAGTGTGGATATTGCCCCTTTTTCTGTCTCTATTCCTCCTTCTCCTGCTTCTCTCAAAGTGTCTTGTTTCAATTATACGGCAAATTAAAATCAATTTTCATTTATGAAAGGAATCTTTGTTTTCCAGCCAGTCTTAATCAAAACCCCAAGCCAGGCTCTGTTTCTGTACTTCTCTTTGGGGCTGATTTCAGTCGTCTTTAAGGCGACTTGCTGCCATTGCAAAGAGCCTTCAAAGTGTGGGATATTTCAAACACCATTTAAACTTGCTGGAAGACCAAAGGGTTTGAAAGGCTTTAGCAGTTTTATACAATCCTTCTGTGGTTGAATTATGTGCCCTTGAATTACACACATTTACCCTAGACCCTCACTAAAAATATGAGATGTTTCTTGGATTTTCTCCAGAGACTTCACTCACTAGGAATACTAAGTTTCCTGTATATAGCTCTGAGTTCTCTGCTCTGTCTTCCTATATGTTTACTCTTCATCTGCAGTTTTACCACTATTCAAGTTTATGTCAGCTGCTGACACAACATTTCCAGGTTTGAGGAGAGGAAGCAGCGTTGGTCTCCCTTCCCAGTTCCACCATTTTGATGCACAGTAAAGCAAAGCTAAAACTAGAAGTTATTTCAGAGAAGCATGTTGGAAAACATGGCAAGAAAGAGCTGGCTCAGCCCCTCAGTTCCCTCCAGCCATGGAGTGACAGTTTCAACAGTGAACCTAATTCCTGCTTAATCCAATCTTCCCAAGTTAAGTATTTCTTTGATCTTCAAGGAGAAAAATATGTCATTTTCTCAAATTATTTCTGTCAGAGAAATATATTATCTGGAGATGAAGCCTCTCGTGTCAGAAGGCCTCCATCACCTATTGCTACATTTTCCACCTTTTTTCTGTGGCCAACTTTTCTCATCCTCTTCCTTTTGTGTCCACCTGAAAGAATCTGCTCCAGCAGATCTCTTATATAGAAATACTGGTAGTTAATCCGTGCAAACAGTGGTGCTGAAGTTCTTCTGTGCTGTGCATTAGGCTAAAACCTAGAGGTACTCAGAGTGTTCCCAGGTAAGCCACACCAAGGGAGCTGTGGAAGTGATGCTCTGTTGTTCACCAGTGGCTTATTTTGTCAGATTTACTTTCTTTTCCCCACCTTGCTACCATGATTGTGGAAATTATCCTGAGGGTGCAGTAACACTGCTTTCTGGTCATGAGAGGTTGGGTTTGCTCCTAAAAGCTGAAGGGAAAAAAGCCTCCCTAGCAGTTGCTAGTTCTGTTACAGGTCTAGAATTAAAACCAAGCAGGAACCAGAATAATATTCTGCCTTAGTTGGAGTCAAGCCTTTTATTTCTTGAAAAAATAAATTAAAATGTACATATTATGATGCTCTGGATTTGGGTTTTTTTCATGAGTAATCTGTTCTCCATCATAGGCAGCTGCATTTTGTAATGAACTTTTCCTCATACAACTGCACAGGTGAAAATGAACCCTGTATTTACCACATCTGGCTGAACCATGTTCATGTTCATGGCATTGTTATGGTTTTGACCTCAGACTGCAGGCCAGAGTTTGTTATTTAGAGGCATGTCAGTACAGTGACTTTTAGATTTGACTTGCTTTGGTCACTCTGTGCTCTTTATTGGTCAAGCCTGCTGTACTGTGGATAGGTTAGTCTCCTAAGCTATATATTGTATTAATACTAGTGATAAGAGAGCATCCATTGGTGCTATTACTGATATACATCTTTAGCCCATTAAAATGCAAATTCTAAGGTGTGCAGCAGTAGAAATCTCTGCAACTTAAAGCACTGAAAAGGCTGGCTAATTATGACTCCAACTATTTTTCAGATAAGTGAGCAGTAAGTCATTATAAAATTCGTACTGTGAATCCTTTTATTTCCCTTTTCCCCTGACTATTGAGCTGCAGATAATCTCATAAGGCAGTCTCAGTTTCCAGAATGAGTGCCCAAGGGTTTATTCATTATTCTAAATCTGAAAGCAAATAGAGCTACGAAAACCAACCCATAGCTCCTATTATTTGTCTAAAGCTACATAAATGTATGCAGCCCCAAGATGTGCAATTTATATCAATAAGACCAAAGATCAAGGATTTTCTTATCATGTAACTATCAGATGCCTCTTCAGTTTTCCGAGATGATTTTTGGGCAGTCCTGTTTCTGGTATCTTCCCTTTCAAGGCTCAGCAAGTACTTAGAGATTTATGCCATTAAAGATGACTCAAGGACAGATCTGGCCTCTTTGCCAGCATAATGCTGCCCTTAGAGGACAGATATTTCAGAAGTTGCCTAAAACCCTTTCATACACAAGAACCCCATGGTCTCCCAGGAAATTCCTCCCCTGAGGACTTAACTCTGGTGCGACATTACACCACTGCAAACATGCCAGCAAAAGAGTATCTTTTTATCATAATACAGTCAGAAATTTCCAGGATCATTTGTGCAATGGTATTTATGTATGCTTGATCCTGAACATCAATTTTAATATGTGTGGATACTCAGCAGGCAAAGTGTGCTATAGATTTCACTCCATCTGAATTTATTTTCTCACTGAAGCATCTCTGGATCTGGTTGTCTGGTATTTTTATAGTTATTCCTGTTTGAACACAGATTGCCCCATTGTGTCGTGGTCTGCAGAATGAATGCAGTTGCTGTGATTAAATAAAGATACAAGAACAATTCAACCTTCTACTTCACACTTATGATCTTCCCCTTTAATATGACATTTATGATGACCATTTTTCTCATTTTCCCAGGTTTCAACTCTTCTAGACAGACGATTAACTGTGTATGTGTTAAGTCAGACATAAGCCCTTGGCAATATGGCAGAGTGGTTTTGTAATAAAGCAGGCCTCAGTGTTTACTGCAAACTGAAGAGAAAACTTTTCTTTGATTTAAAGTTTAGTTAATTTTGCTCATGTCAATATTTCGTTGACTCTATTTGAAGAGTCCACCTCCAACTGGCTTTTGAGACGCAACCAAGATCTTTGAAAGATCAGAAGCTACATTAAAGGAAGAACAGACAGCAGTGCCAATACAGCAGGTTTAACAGAAAAGTCAATGTCAGGGGCTTTTATTACAAAAATGACACTGTATGGCTGCACTGATGTACTTTGTGATAGTTGTATGCAGTGCTGGAGAAAGACAAACAAGATAACCTCTCCATAGGATGCAAATAGAGAGAGATTCATAAATGGCTCTTCTTGTTCCAACTCCTCCTGACTTGAGGGCACAGAAGGAAGTGGTCCTGAACCCATTTTCAGTGGGGACTGAAGATCATCTATCATCTATCATCGGTATGGGTTTGGGGTCCTCTCCCACAAAAATATTCTCTGCCACTGGGATTCAGTGGGAGCTGGAAGGCAGCAGGCAAGTGCTCCTCAGCCACAAAGCATTTGAACTCCTCTCAAAAGGCAAATTCAGTTAGGCACTCTTGGAAAAGGGGCTCTTTAGCTCATCTGAGGGATGGGGATCTGGAGGGAAAAAAAGAGAGTTTCTCTGTTTTGAGGCATTTTCGAAATGTAATTGGACAAGTGCAGCTCCCTCAGTGACTGCTGTCGGAGACTCTACAAGCAGAGAACTAAACATTTTATGCAAGATCCCCTTCCCTTCACATAGCTGCTGGCCCGCCTGCGGGGCCCTGTGCCCTGGCCTTCCAGGGTACCTTATGTAATGGGGATTTTTACTTTTAAGCTCTCAAGTAACAGAATAGAAGTCTGGGCTGCAAATGCTTTTGCAAATTAAAAAATGGGGGGACAAAACCCATCCAAACCTCAGCACCACTTATGCATGGGTGAGTTGTTCTGCAATTTGCACATTTTGCAATTTGCACATTGCCTGGAGCCTTTGCCTGCAGGAGTGTGTGGGCTGGTGCTAGTTCAGGATCTCTCCCTCCCCTGGTTTTGGGAGCATTTGACTTTCAGATTTGAAGTGCCTGGCTTGAATCCGGCTTTCTGAGCCAAGTCTTTGGCATGGAGTCGTTCTGGGGTGTGGGTGGCATTTCTTTTAGTGTTAAGCTATAGTGGAAGGGAGACAAGCTAATACAGACAAAATTGGCTTTTTCTGCCCCTGGCCACTTCAGATCAATGAAAAGATCTATGGAAACCCTCAGCCTGGAGAAAATAAAGAAAAAACAAAGGGGAAAAAAAAAAAACCTTTCTCTTGAGTGATCGTTTAAATCCCCCTGACAACCTTGAAAATGGAATTTCACTTTGTCCTCCACAATTCCAGCCAGATTGTTTACTCTTATCTACAAGCTTGTTTTCACTAGTTTTTCACATTCAGTTAATTGATTGATTGCCGCAAGACTGTTAGTTACCACAATGGCAAATTTGTCTGGATGCTCCCCAACATTTGAGGCAGTGGTGTTACCCTGAACCATGTCCCCATTTTAACTCTGGAAAAGTATTTGAATAGAAAAACCTGCAGCATCTTTCTACCTGTTTTTCTGTGTCTGTATAATATCCACAAACAATATCTACATGTAGCAAATATTCAGGCCATATTTGTAGCAGAGGAAGTAAAGGTGACCTTTCCTATTAAATAAGATCCTAGTAATTTTAGTAGCTGAGATAAACCTTAGCAGGACTCAAGTAACATGTTAAAATACTGATTCCCACAGTGGAGATTGTTTGAATGCATGCTGAATACAGCACAGGCAGCAGACTGTGGAAGAGCATCTTTAAATTAAAACTATAAGTTTAACTATGTCTTTGCAGAAAGCAATTACCCAGGCTGAAATTTGACCCAGCCATCAGAATTAATACACTATCATTCTTGAAGAAGAAGCCTTTGGATATTTAGATTTCATAAGCAGATAGAGGACTGCGTTTATATCTCAGGGGAAAAATACAAATAGTAAATAGGAGTAGCTCTTGCAGTTGGCTTATTACAGAAAACTATTAAGATGTCATCCTTTGTATGGCTAGTGCCACATTTCCCATCACCTCTGTGGCACTTTACAGCATGATTGCAGATGTGGTTAACACCTTTGCCCGTACAGCTATGATGTTTGCATGCATAATATAAAATATCTTGCCCATAAAACTTTTTTTCTCTTATATAATTTGTTGTGCCTGCATACTGGTGTATATTTCTATTCAATCTTTTACATATAAATGAGTTTTATTGAATAAATGTTGCTATTGTCCATTCTCCACACCATAATTTAGCTCTGTAACTTTAGTGAGTTTATGATTTGTCTTTGATTCTATTACAGTAACATGTTTGTTTATTGCTTTTTAAATCTCTTGCACTGACACTGTGTAAAATTAGGACGTGGTTAAATTCTTTATAGTTTCAGAGTTTTTTTTTTTAAATTTCACATTTCCATAAAATTGGACAATCAGTGTCACAAATCAAACCCAAGACACCATGGCCAGGTAGGTCTGAGCATGTGGAAATTTCCACACAGTTTTAGTGAGAGGACTGAAATACTGTATAAGCATTTCCATCTAGTTTTATTGTTTTTCCTTTCGCTTTACAAGTCCTTTTCCTTTTGTTTTACAAGTGGAAACCCAAGCTGGGAATCAGTGTGTGGCTGGCCATATTTGAAGATTTTCTGAGTAAACCAACTTCTTTTCCTCTTGGAAGGCAGAGGATGTTTGTGTATATATGAAACATTAATGCCAAGGCAGTGTGGATTTGAACAGACTCATCAGGTCCTACTATTGACAGAAACTAATTACACAGCCTAGTCTCAGGGCTAATACATGCACAAATAATATAACAAGAGAGGTCTGCAAACATCCAAAATAAAATTAAAAACCACAGGTCCTAATCCTTCTCTTCCTTAAATCAACGAGAGATTTTCCTTTTGGTGGGACAGGTTGTAGCAGTATCCATAAAACAGCATCAAGTCTGAAAATTATGGGGATTACTCTGTTCTCTCGCTGGTAGAGCTCAGGATGGGACAGGAGCAAATTGAGGTTGAATGGACTGGGCAGAGCCCTCATGTACTATTGGGGTCAATCCAATATCATGCTGTGGGCAAGGTCACATCTTCAGAGAAGACTAGCATTGTGCTACTTTCAAGTGTCCTATGCTGGAGGCTCCTAGACTTCATAGACCACTTCCAGGATCTTTGTATCATCAGGGTTTAAATATAAAGTTAATTAAAATGTGATTTATCACAGATTTCCTAATGTAGAAAGGTTTGTGGTTTTTTTTAATAGTGTCATATTGTATGTGCAAGCACATGAATTTGTGTTCTGTGTGTACCTCAGGTTTTGATGGGAAGACTTGTAATAGTCAAAATGTTAATTATTACAGGAATATCCAAGACTAAGGCAAGTGAAAGACTTTCAAACAGCCTTTTCAATAAGGTAATGAGCACACATTTTTCCTTTTTAATTTTTGATACAGTAAATGGATGATGTGACCATCCCTTTGACTACAGCACTGGGGATATTTCTCACCTTATAAAAAGATCCTTGTGGCTATTTGGCTCCATTTAATTTGTGCTCTCTTCTGAGCACAGAAATGCTCTCCATGCTAAAGGTGGTTGTTGAACTCCTCTCGTGCTGTATAGCCTTTCCTACAAAGCTTTACATTATAAGGTCAAGAGAGAGGACATCAGATAAAAAATGGATCACAGCCCCTACATTCTCGGGTAATTCAGTGTATTAAGGAAATAGAGGAATTTCCATGGGAGTGATATGGCAAGTAAATACCCAATGAAACTCATGGCAGGACTCCCACTGCCTCAAATGGTGTGAGAGCCTGACTCAACAACTAAATCACTGCTGCTGTGCCAGGGAAGGTTAGTGAGGTTAGTTATTACTAGCACAGTAATAGGGAGGAATTAAGGGACAGGGGAGATGTTCCAGGGTGAGAGGAAATAGCAGAATGAGTGAGTCCTTCTCCCTCGACCAGGGAGTGAACAAACAACACAAGGGCTGGAACCTGAGTCCTGACTGCTGCTGATGGAGATGAGAAAATAAATCAACTCCAGCAACAAGGTGAAGGTGAGTTTCTCCTTATGCCTCCCCAGAGCATGAGAGAACCATGACCTGAACTGCAGCAAGGGTGGCTTGTGTCTGCTTCCTGTGTGAATGCTAGTTTTGTCAAAGCAATATTGGGTGTTTTTTGGGTGCTGAGCTTGGTTTTGTTTCTTATGTGCCTTAGCTTCAAAAATAAGGGCACTACATTAAACACCTATAGGTTGGATTCAGGTCCTTAAAATGAAACAAAGTGCATTTAAAAGCTTTGCTTAAAAAAGGAAATATAGATGCTAATTTCCTCTTATATCACCCCTCTTGCTGCACTATCCGCATTTCCTTCAGTAGCACTTTTAAGTGTCGTGGCTAACATCTGACATGTGTTTAATTCTTCCTATCATGCAGTATTTCAAAACCAGCAGTAAATTCTTTGCATAATGTATGGGCTGTTTTCCTTGAGGAAAATTATGCTATGCTTCAGGGACCAGGCTCTGCCTCCACTCAGCAATACAGCCCTGCTCGCAAACCTGAGCTGCTGCTCCCTGGTGAAGGGTTTCATGTCTATAAATGTGGGGGTGTTTTATGAGGTCCACACTCAGCCTATGATC
The DNA here is from genome assembly GCA_013397375.1 of Toxostoma redivivum. Lineage (NCBI taxonomy): Eukaryota > Metazoa > Chordata > Aves > Passeriformes > Mimidae > Toxostoma > Toxostoma redivivum. The sequence continues at coordinate 32,033 of VXBI01012885.1, forward strand.
TAGACTGCTCCCCAACTGCTTCATTTGCTGCCTTTCCTAGAGATAAAGGTGTGTCTGAAGCCCTTGCAGGTAGATCTCAGTGGGCTGAGAGGTTGCTTAACTTGGTTAGCATCAACTGCAGGGAGCTCAGGGAAATCTCTACTGAGAATACTTTTCCTGGAAATCTGATGGGAATATAATTAGGTAGCAAGTCCAGGGTGAGTTGCATGCTGCTACAGTCAGCCTAGTTTAACTAAATAGGTTATCTTAAGTGAGTGTAACCCCAGCTTTCGCACTGATGCAGGAATGCAAGGAGAGTGCAGCCACATGTAGGGCAGTCAAGGGTGTGGGGCTGCAGCAGCATCCCAAGGATTCCTGCACTTGGCTGTATTGTAAGAGGAGAATGACATTGAAATTACTCCTACAGAACTGACAGCTGCTGGGAGGATGCTTATTTGCAGTGTAAATGCAACCATATTTTGGAGCTGGCAAATGATGTTAGGTCAAATACTCCAGGGGTCAGACCTAATTAAGATGTCGGTATCGGATTCCAAACTAATTATGCAGGGAAAGCGAGCTCTGTATTGTTATGTGTGAGTTGTTGCATTCAAATGTTATGCACATAGGTTCGTGTAGTCAAGGGAAACGTGATCCAAGATTCAAGTGCTGTGCTGGAGTCAGAGCAGCTACCCAGCCTGCAGCCCAGAGCAGCAAAGAGGCCAAGAAGCCTTGGTCACTCAGAGCTACAAAAGCTAATTGAACAGTGACTTGTTTTTTGGGAAACAGTGGTGTGCCAGAGGATATTCCACAATCTGTTGGCTGCCTTGTTCATTGTAAATAATTCATTCTGGGAATTGTATCTGTACACTGGGGGCACTCAACAGCCACGCTACTGATCATCCCCAGGTCACAGTGGCCACTGCATCCCCCCAGCACCAAAACCACCACAGATTATTGAAACACCTTCTAGGTGTCCTTACCTAGACTTATCTAGGTCCTTATCTGCTTACAGCAGATACTTACACTGTGGTGATATTACTTCTGTTATACAATTCCACCAGATATTTTATGTTGAGCCATAACCCAGGTTTTCTGAGAATCACCATTTAATAGTTATTCTTGCTCCCATGGACACCTGTGGCCAGTTCCACTGAACTCATGAGTAGGTCTCAACTGGCGTTGCTTAAAACAAGGGGCAGACAGCCAAGATAGAAATTATAAGTGTCTCCAAGGATGTGAAAGGCTGCTACAGAAATTATTTGTATGGCTTTTTTATCCTTGTGTCAAGAGAAAACAAGTTCATACTGAAGGAGAGCCAGATTGGACGTTAGGGAACAGCTTTTCTAATGTTGAAGATAAGAAAAGGTGGGAATAGTGGTAAAACAAGACATTGTCCTTCCCAATGCAGTGCATTTTAAAAGGCTTCAAAATTAGGTTAGCCAAACATCTGAGAATATAACGCTGTGACAGCCATGGAAACAGTCTTTCTATTCCAACACTTCCTCCTGGTCTGTAGCTTTCCCTGCTGCAGTCCTACAAGCCCCACATTCTTACATGTATTTCTCACAGCTCATCTTTATTAATAACTAACAAGGGTTAAAAAGGGCAATTGTGTAAGGGTCTTGCCTACAGACTGTGGTACAGAATGAGAACTTCTGAAACTGCCATTGTACAAGGGACTGTTCAAATCGTAATGATATCTCAGTTAAGACAATAAATTTCTCCTCAGGCCAGTCAAGTTTTGGAGTTACTGAATAACTTATTTGAACTCTCTGTGCTTCAGAGTTTCCTGGAAGAGAAGACAGCTATGTACAAATGGAGAGCAGCACACCATGTCCTGGTTTCACAGAGGCAGCCCATGTTACTGAGTGCGCTGTCCCTGTTGGTTTTCATCAGGGTATTAGAATGACCCAGTTTCCCTCTGCTTTGCTATTATCTTCCCTTGCTTATAGGAGCTGGTGATACATAAAGTCATCCTTCTTTGAAGAATGTCAACTTCTAAGACTTCAGGACAGGTAGTAGAAATTGCTGATTGAGAAAAGCATCCAAAAACCCGCAGTTTCTGGACTATGTGATGCGGGTTTCTGTATATAGGCTGCTTGGCTCATGTCCATGGCATGTTGCACAGAGTTCACTGCTTAGCGGGAAAAACAGTGAGTGAACAAGAAAAGGGTTTGGGGAGGTGGCAGCCAAAATAAAGACGTTGGTAACAATAGAGGTTGTCACCATAACATCTTCAGACCTCATCTAATACAAGGAAAAAACCCTGATACTAACACTGCATAAGAAATGCAATATAATCAGATGCTGTTACAATCTAGATCTGTGTGAAATTCAAATCTTTTGGACTGAAGTTCACTTTATATATGCCTCTAAATAAAGTTAATGTGTTCCCTACTTCCCCTTCCCCCTTATTCCTGTATCTGTATGAATAACAGGCTTAATCACTCCAGTATCAAGATAGCCTTTTTACAGCCATGCAAATGTTCTTTGGTGTATAATTTATACATGCTTCACTCATCTATTATCATTGTTCTTTCTAAATGAGAAAATGAAGATGTTGCACCAAGGGCCCCATCTTCACAGCTTACCAAATGTAATTCCTGACAGCAACATGAAGTTGTTTAGCATAATTTTCCTGTTAATAACCTGCCAATTACATTAATTTAGTTCTTAGTTTCCAAAGACCAAAAGATATATTATGATTTCTAGTGCCCTCCCAATTAATCTCTCAGGTTATTATTTTGGTATGTCTGAGAAAACAGAAAAATGGGGAGGACTCAGTTGTTTAAAGGTAATACCAATGCAATTTCCTTTCAAATACTCAGAAGTTTTTCTTATCTGAGAAGCAAAATGTGATTTTGTGTTTATCCAATCCCCCTTGCATGAGCACATTCATAGATATAAAACAACTAAAAACAGCATCAGAGATATCTGTATTATATATGAATGTGAGTCAGCTTGAAAAACTATGAAATAAAACTTTGTAAAAGCTCTTAGAAACACCTGCCAGCAATGAAAAACTTTTTTATTCACCCAGTAACTTCTGTTTGTTGTTCAAATGCTTCCAAAACTCAGGTGATTACACAGCACTTTATTAAAGTCAGTGGAAAATACTGCAAGAGAGAAGGGGAAAGAATAATTAAAGAAATGTTTATAGTTGCTGGGAAAGATTGAGAAATATTATGTTTAGAAGCAATTACGTTTCAAGCAACTCTTCACATACACTGTTTTCTGTTCAGATCTCAGCTTTTCTTATTAAACAGAATTTGCATGAAAACAGAATCCTTGTTTCTTAAAGAATTTGTCTGCTCTTCCTGTTTATTTCCCATCTGCTCCTGACATAATTTTCCTGATACAACCAAACAATTTCTGAGGCAAGTCAGGCTGATTTTTAATTGAGTAGTAAGTAATAGAGAGTATCTTGGGAATTAAAGGTCCTACTTTCAGTTCAAGTATCTCAGTGAGTAAATGTGGAAAACAAATGGTTTTATTTAGAGAGGAGTTGAAGGAAATAACTGAGGTGGATAGAGCCTTTCAGTTATCTTGCTTTGGATGATGTTTTTTCCTGTCTACTTGGAAGCAGTTCAAGAATCTGTCCCATGTTTTCTGATCTATTATTTCTTTCAAGAATACATTCACAGACTTTGTAAACAGATTTTGCAAATTTTGTCTTGCATAGTTGCAGCTCAGTTTAAAAAAAATCCACCAAAACTCCCCACAAAACTCTAAATCCTCAAACCCCAACAAACAAAAAAGGCAAGAGCGATTTCATCCTTCCAACACTGTGGGATTTACAATTGTAAGAACCTGGGCTGAGCCTCCTGTTGTCTGCAGGAGGACAGAGGCAGGCAGCAAGTGATTAGATCCCAAATGTAATATTTATTGGACATTCAGGAGTCAGGTTTGGTGAAGAAATTTCCATAAATACTTGCATTAAAGTCTGTTCCGGCTTCTCCAAACACCTAGCGTCAGCTGTTTCAGTGTTTTTATCGCTGGTCTCTGTAATGAAAATGAATTTACTCCTGTGGAAGCATGGTTAGGTCAATGCTAAGCTGTTTCTTAAATTCCACCTTCCTTCAAGCTGTGTTCAGAGCACAAAAGCACAGGTAGTGCCATCACCATGTGGCATCTGCCCCATCCCCTTCTCAGGTGAATGCATCACCCAGGACCTTCATCAGCTGAACCCAAGCAGCCCCTGTGCCTAAAGAGCTGCCCCCTAAAGAACTGGTAGCCAGCAGAGCAGTTTGCTGGCCCAGTTGGCTTAGTGCAAGATAACATAGGTAATTGGTGTCCTTCATCCAGAGGTGGTGGCTGGATCCATGGTCCTGAGGCACAAGCACTGTGAGTTGGGGTTGCTTAGCCTGGAGAAGGGAAAGCTCCAGTAAGACCTTAGAGCCCCTTCTATCACCTGAAGAAGAGAGAGCAGGAGAAGGACTTTAGGCAAGGGCCTGGAAGGATGGGACATGGGGTCTTCCCACTGCCAGAGAGCATGGTTAGATTAGATCTTAGGAAGAAATCCTTGACTGTGAGGGTGGTGAGGCCCTGGCACAGGTTGTCCAGAGGGGCTGGGGACTCCTCATTTCTGGAAGTGTTCAAGGCCAAGTTCAGTATGACTTGGAGTAACCTTGACTAGTGGAAGGTGTCCCTGTCCATGGCAACAGGGTGGAAGGAGATGAGTTTTAAGGACCCTTCCAAACTAAACTAAACTAAAATCTGACAATTAACACCAGGACAATCTTATACAATCCAGTGTCTACAGCAAGGCATGCTCTTAGCAGAGAAATTGCAATTTTTTTCTTTGAGAAAAAAAAACAAGTGAGCTTCTTTGGGGACTTCTTCAAACATGGAGCACATTACTAGCTGGTTGCACATCTTTGATGCTGATGCTTGGCCAACTCCTCCCCAGTGCAAAGCCTCAGGCAAGGGCTCCAACAAGAGAGGTTCTCTCAATGCTCTGAAAGCTAAATTGAAACTAGGTTATTGAAGTTATTAAACTTTAAGAAGGTGCAAGTACATGTGCTAGCTAGGTACTTTTTGATAAGTATATACTGTTAATAGCACTTTAAAAATCTCAACTCAAGATCTGCAGTATAGGTATTTTTCAAGATACTTTTGACTATGATGAGATTAATGGATACGGAGCAGTTTGAAACTGGTACATTAATTTTAATCACTTATCTCAGTTTGTATTAATGACAGAGAAGTGGGCAAATCCTACAGAAAGACATGAGAATATATATACCTGGTTTTGTATAATTGATTTTTGGTGAGGAGGGAAGGAGCCAACCGCAGAAGACATTTTTCTAAGAGGAGCTGTTAAGAACTTCCTCTGTGCCTGACAAAACCAATCAGTGACTAGTTTTGAAGGTTGATACACAGTTAAACCACTTAAAGAGTTAAATACACCTCAATGCAAACACATTTTAAGTATGGGCAAGCCTGGGTAAAAACTCTCTTGCTTTCCGGCCTTTGCAGAGAGAAGTTCTTCCCCTCCTGGCTGAGTGGGCAGGTGGGCGAGGGGAGGCCGCAGGCCCCGGCTGCTAACATCTTAGCAACATTAAACCCTGCTCCGCTGCCAGCCCGGGCTGAGCTGGGGCCCACTGGGCCCTGGGAGCACCGACGGGCCAGGCCAGGCCCCAGTGGCTGCTGGGCAGGGGGAGGGAAGGCCATCAGCTCCGTGGCTGGAATTGAATGCAGCAGAGGCTGGGAAACAGCCATGCAGCCAGAACAGCTGCCGCCATTCTGGCCCAGGCCCCTGAGATCCTGGCACAGGCCCCCAGCACAGCCTGAAATATATCACCAAGAGTGCTCCGGCCATCCCCCATCAGAAAGCACATTGCCGTCCGCAGGCCCAAGCAGAGATATTAACTCTTACTGCATACTTGAGACTTGCAGACCTTCGATTCTCTCTCAAGTTAGAGAAAAGGTCAGAGAGAAGATACGTAGAGAAACAACATGAAGACACCAAGGTCCGTAAAGAAGGAGTCAAGTCCCAGATGGGAGGAGAATGAGGAAATACCTTAGGCTGAAATTCTTTTGTAGGCCATGGTGGTGGACTGTGATACACTGAAATAAATAAATCATTGAAAAGCACAGGGGAATGGAGTATTCAAACCGTAGACATGAGCAAAGGCATCCGGGCTGAAGCAGGCAAATGTTGAAATAGTGATAGTGATCCAATGAGAAGCTTGAACAGAGAGAGACAAGAGTGATGGAGACCCTTTGCCCCCAGGGAAGAAGAAGAAAACCTCTGTTCCCAGAGATAAACATGATCTCAGATTAATAGAACCTTAGCTTTTGAACAGCTCATCTTTAAAATAATACCCTGTAAGTTTGAAGGCTGAAAGGTATGGGAGGAACTCTAATACTGTGAACAGCCTTTCCCGGGCAGCTGATCGCTGTGGCATTGAAGCTACAAGAGAACTGTTTTCTTGTGGAAAAGTCTCCATGGCATGGCAAGAGAGAGTCCTCTCCTTAAGTGAACTGGAAAAAGACTATTTTTAGAGGTGGCAAACTGACTGAAAATCCTAGGTTTTGTCTCTTTGTGTTGTCAGTGGGAAAAAAAAGAGGGTGTGGGGGAGGAAAAGTGTTCTGAAGGTTTATTCTAATTTCTTATTATTTTTCTTTTGATTCTGTTAATATTAAAAGAATTAAAAGAATATTCTTTATACTCTTTAAAGTTTGAGCCTGCTTTGCTCTCCTCCTATGTCTTATCTCACAGCAGAAAATAAGTAAATAATTCTAGTGGGTACAGGGGCATTTGGCAAGCATTAGACCCACTACAATACCTTATATACCTTAAAGGCATAGATGGTGCTTATGCATTTTGGGTTCAAAAATTCTTGCTAAGCACAGGAAAATTGACAATGGAATTCTTCAGATAGATGCAGCCACACACCGGGTAGGGCAGTGCCACAGTTTATTAGGTTAAGCAGATTCTGAAATACACCTGGGAAGTGAAATGATTGTATTTGTTCCCACTGAAGACGTTCCTGTGTGGATATTGGGAGAGTGTTGGGGTATGTTTGCCTGTGCTTTTACTGTGAGTGCAGTTTTATGAGCATGTTATGGGTTTTTTTTCACTCGAGTGTTTGGTTGGTGCTGAATGACTCTGATCAATCCAAGTGCCTTTAATATAAATTTTATTTCTTTTTTTAGTTTATAGACTTGAGACTCAGGGTTCTGTGCTATTTACTTGCTGGCCTTGAAGTTAGTAGGTGCTCTTCTTTTCTAGGCTGACCTCTCTCCCTTGCTCTCACTGTAAGCTCATTGCCATAGCCCTAGGCTGGAAAAGCGTGACAAGGGGCTGCCCTGGAACTAGTGTCAGGATATTAAGTGCAACAAGGAAAGAACTTTGTAAGGGAGTGACATCCATGTGAATTTAACCAGGGGCACCACCTCACTACCCATCCATGTTAGGTCTGTACTTTATCTGCCTGAGGGCCAGAACCCTGTATGAGCCACTGCTAATGATGCACCTAGTGTAGGGCAGGCTGAGGGCTGCTGCCATCCTGCTGGCTTTGAGCTTGTTTATCAGGCTGCCCCGAGGTGATTTAACGCAATGGGATGGGATGAGTGCTCATCACTAGGAAGCTTGCAAATGTTTGTAGTTATAATTAGGAAATGTTCTAACACTCCTATTAATCTGATTGATGTGAAGTCTTGCTTAGGCAGAAAACTAATTTTTCCCCAAGTGACTCCAACAGAAGAGCCATTTAGTTTGAAATGGAACTTAAGAGGAGTGCAAATTAGTGATGATCCCTGTAACCAATGAACAAATGATTGGTGCATTTTCAAGTGTTTGTAGTGATGGGAGAAATCCCCAAATGAGGATGTATGCTATGAGAGGGTGACACTTTTTTTATCCTATAGGTAGGACCACAGCAGTGTCTGCTTGGACATGTGCTCCATCCCACACCAGGATGTGCCATTGGTCCAAAGAAAAGCTTGCTGACACTGCCCCATTCATACCTACTATCAAGTTTAAGATATGTCTATCCTAAAAGGACAAGATCTATAATTGTGAGCAGAAGAACCAAATAAAAAGCTAGGCTGGCTTTAACAGTGCACTGACACAGATGTGTCATTCAGAACCAGGCTGGTAGTTGAGTGGTGTAGAGCTGCCCTTGCTACCTTGGGTCAATGCTATTTCTGATGCCTCTGTACCATGGCACCATGAAGATGTGCCCTTGCTGACCTAAAAGAGGGATAAAGAAATCTGCTCTCTTTTCAATATCATTCTGGGGAAAAATGGCTGCTTTTCAGAAATAAAATGGTTTCTGTTCAAGGTTTACCCGGTACAAATGCACTAGTGATGCAGCTGAAGCTGTTCTCTGGGGCTTTGCACAATGCAGAGTTTCTGACCTAAAGAAGAGCTTGTGTGCCCAAAAGCATTTTTGTTCTTTAGGTGTATTCACTGGTTTAATAAAAGCACATAGAGCTCCATGCAAACCTTGCTGTCCAAGGTTTACTGAATTAAACTCTTGTGTTCAAAAGTACTTGAATTGACCTTAAAACCCTTGAAAACCTGTTAATTTTAGGCAGACTGGAGAAGATATATAGAATCAGGGTGGATCATGCTTCACTTGTACATAGGTAAACAAAACTCTGTAATATAATCAAAGGACAAAAATGAGCTCTAAGTAGAAGCAATAAAGAGCCACAATGACAGTTATTCGACACCACTTTTTAATCATGGGACACCACGTGCCATGATTATTTATGTATTAGTTGATGCCACAATAATGTTAAAGTCACCCTCACTAAACATACAACACTTTGTATTTTGACAGCACTTCATAAACATTAATGAATTAAGCTGAAGTAAACACTTCTCTAAGATCAACCTTTCCTGAATGGAGTTGCAAAGGCAGATTAAAGGCAATGAGGAGCACATTGTAGTTCAGGCACATAAATCCACTCATCACCTGTTCAGAACTTGAGGGGAATAAAATGTGGACCTTCTGTATGCTGTAGACCCATTAATGAAGTAACAGAAGTTACTTTTATGTGCCTTGTAATTTGAACATTACATTAATGTAGGGTAAGAAGGGTCAGGATAAAAATGTGATTCAAAAGGACCTTGCAAATCTCAGTAATTTTGGACTTACAGAAATAGAGAAAATCTGTGCTTTTATGCTTGGGAAAAAAAAAAAAAGGAAGTTTTACCCCAAGTGAATCTTGTATCTCACTGGTTAGTTGTCAGAGTCCAGGTGATGCCACCTTCAGGCTGTATATTCGTGTAAAAATAACCCAAGGTGTGAACCAGTGCAGCACAGCAGCAAGTGATGTGAGTGGTGTGGCGATGGTCAACAGAGTGTGGCAAAACAGGGGTTTTTGGTTTCTGTAAGGAAGGTATGCAGAACTGTTTGCTGACTATGTGTGTTTTGGCGACAACTGCTTTTTGGGTGACCCATGTTCTCAGCAAAAGCAGTGTTTTCTTTGCCTGAAGCTGTAGTCCCAGTCTGTGCCCTGGGGCTGCTCCCACCCATGGACAGAGCCAGGGACCACCAGGCTGGCTGTAGGAGGTACAAAGTACTCACAAGCCAACTTTTTAAAGATCCTTCACACAAAAGTGCTACTTGTCTGAGTCTGGGCCAAGCAAAATTCAAATATCTGAAAGTTTTTCTGCTGAACATGCAGAAACTCCTGAAAGCAGACTAAATTCTTCGCAAAATGCAGACAAAAAGCTTCCTTAGCATCTGAATGATCCCTTTGGGAGAACTGGCCAAGTCAGACAGTAACATCCAGCAAATCCTTGTTATCCATGTTTGCTTTACTAATGAGCCTGAGTATCATATTTAAATCCTTGTAGCTGTGTCTCATATATTGGTTGCTGTGAAAATAAAATATTTCCATTCAGCAATTGGTGTATATCACAGGTAGCTTGTCTATGCTCCTGAATTGCCATTTCCTGTTTTTAGTGTACTGTGGGCCTTTCAATGGTCACTGTGATGGATAGGATGGTGGAGGCCATCAGAGGGCAACATTTCCAACCAAAAATGCTACAGCTATTGGAGGGTAATTGAGATACTATGTATTTACACAGGTCTGCCTCAGAAATGTTCCTTTGGCAAAGGCTACATTTGATTAAGGGCTTTCCTCCTCAGAACATGGCCAGGTCAAATTCAAAGAGCAAGAGGAAAGAAATAGAAAGGGAAGCTGGAAAAATAATATGGGACATTTCCAGTATAGCCCAGCTAATACTGGTGATATTATTTGGAAGCAGATGGATGAGACTTCCTCTTGGAGGCAGGATTTTTTAGTGATGTGACTCATTTTCTTTTCATCAAATTGATCAAGAAACATTTTGGGTAAGGCTCTCATTGCTTGGTGTGTTTTGCTGCTTTTTTGAGCTGAATTGAGAGGGACAAATTATTATTTGTAGATTTATGTAGGTCAGTGTCCCCTAAGGCCATAAGTAAAATCAACAGGCTCAAAGCTATGCTGAAGTTGTATTGGGAAGCTGTGCTTGGTCCCTCTACCCTAAACAGGGACTGAGACTGCAACTGCCATGAGGAAGGCAAAAGGATTTTAGAGTGAAAACACCCGGCCAGCCTAGCAGATAATTGTACTTTTTACTTCCAACCTCTGGGAATACTCCTAAATGAGATAGAAGAAACAACATGGGAGGTTATGAAGAGGCTCACAGGGAAGGTGTGCTTCTAAATGAATTGTTGGTTCTGAGAGCACAGGCTGTCTTTGTGTGCAGGAATTTTTATGTCCTGCTGCCTCATTATCACAGTAACTTACTATAGTTTTATGTCTGTGTTGTGCTGCAAATGGACTGCCCATAATCCCCTTTTTATAGACTTAATCTGGCGGGTGATAAATGCCTATGGATTCAGCACAGCATCTTCCTCTTGGTGGTGGGGGCACAGGGTGAGAAATTCCTGGGCAAGCTAAAAACACCCGTCATGCCTGTATTTTAAACTCCCCTCTATTCCAATCTGACTTTAAATAGGTGTTGGTGCTGACATTTTTGTGAAATACAGCGGTGTGTTTACTTCTGGAAGGATCACCGCCAGCTGTCCTAGCTGCAGTATTCTGTATGCACACTACGCTAATCTAATTAACATCCCCTCTGGAACCTGGAAGTTAACATTGGACAAGATTCAAAGGCTTTTTTTGAAGATTTTGGTAGCTTAGGTACTTGCTGAGACAGGCTGGATGAATTCTAGAAACTGCCCTCTCAAACATTCAGTGAAATAACTATTACGATTTCGCATTACCTGTACACACAAGCCAGTTAATCTGTTTTCAGTGAAAATTTGTACAAGTGAATTATTCACCCATCTGCAATATTTATCTTTAAAATGACTAGACAATTCAGCTCTGTGTGGAGATGTGCTTCCATATGAATTCATAAATCCATGATCACTGGCAGGACATTTTCTGCAGCAGCTGATGATCTATTTATTCTCCCTTTTCTTCTCTCCAAGGGTTAGCCTAGACCCTCCTGCTTTGACATGAATGACAAGCAAACAACTTTCATAGTATTTAGTACTTCCTCATTTGAATGTAAAGCTCCAACAAAGCTCTCCACCACTGTAGCTTGTCAGGTCAGCAACTCTCAGATTATTATAAAGCAGCAATTTTGTGCTATTTTTTTTCTTCTCACACTGCAGACATAATGAGCATAAGGGATTATGTGACAAGCTGAAATTACTGAGTGTCTTGATTTGAAAGACAGATGTCTGCTAAGGAAGGCAGGAGCCTCTCTTCAAATGATAGATGTAAAACTCCTCCCTCCAAATTATTATAATTTTGAAATTAAGGGGCTCTCAGGCAAAGATATGGGAATAGGAATAATAGTTCCTTACTAGGAAAATTAAAATAAAAATTCAGTAATACAAAACAACAAAACACTGACAGAGTCAGAATATAACCTAACACCCTGTCAGTCAGGGTGTTGGTGCAGTCCAATTAAATGGTGGCTGCAGTCCTGCTGGATGACAGATGTGGTTCAGTTGAAGCAGTGGTCCTGTAGAAGGTGCAGTTTTCCTCTGAAGGTCAGTGGTGATACAGAAGGGTCTGGTTTTCCTCTGGAATCCAGTGATAAAAAGGGTTGCTTTGGGGTTCCAAATCTCAGATTTTATCTAGGTAGGAAAGGCTTGGCCCCTCCCCCTGGATGGAGCATCTCCCAAGGGGATGATGGAATTTTATCAGTCATGCAGTGGGACTCAATGGCCCATTAACAGAAGATATCTTCCTGGAGGAAGGATGGGTTGTGGAAAAAATAAAGAACACTGCCTCACCTGGTTTTAACAGATGGTGATAGAATACATACTTTTGGTTACATCCTGCTTTGCAACCTAAATGCTGAGCTAAGTGAGGAACTGAAAATGCAAATGTAGAGCTTTTGCTATTATTAATGGTCAGCTCTGAGCCTTCTAGCAGAGGGAATACTTTTGAGAGGCAGTGTTTCTTTCTGTTCAGAGATGCTCAGAGCTCCCACACCCTAGGGCAGCACAAAGAGGACACAGAAAGATATCAAATCGCTGTTTTAGATAATCCTACCAATATTGCCTTTACTGGGATTGCCCCAGGGCTGGCACTGCCCCTGGCAGGGAAGCAACTAGAATTCCTCTGTGCTTAGATGGCCAATGCTTTTCCTGGTGGAAAAATGAGAAGAGTAGTACTGGCAATTGATAGTTGCCTAATGTAATGATTCAGAAAGTTGTTTCAAGAGCTTTACCTTAAGAGAGTCTCAGCTTTAAAGAGCAGTAAGGATCTTTTAAAAATGCCTTTTCTGTGTGGTCATTAATAAAGCCATTCTTTGCCAGAGATGATGAGCTTGAGGGACTCCCTCACATGAACCTGGAGATTTGGGGCTTGATCTCAACTTGTACAAACTAAAGCAGTTCCAGCCAACTAAGCAGTAATTTTCACAACCTTAGGAAATAGTCCTGAATATCCAGGGTTTTGAAGAGCAAATTTGCTGAAGCATTTATTTAAGACACTCATTCTGTGGATATCTCCACATTTACTGAAGTGCTGAGGACTCAGTAGTGCACTGAACTGTGCTGAGTGAGGGACAGCTTTTACCAGCAGTTAGTAATTCCTACACTGACACTTGTGTCTAATTGCTAGCATGCAGCATACAAAGAACTGCACAAGAATTTCTCTCCAAAGAGTCTCTTTCTTCAAATATTTTCTTCATCCTTCTCCTGAAAAAATGAGAAAAGCAGGCTTTTCTGAGACAAAAGTATTTTTTTCATCAGGAAGGAAAGGTTGGATGTGCCCCAGCTTTAAATTATTCTGAAATACTCACAGATTTTACCTTGAATGTGAAGAGGTTTATTGCATTAAAGAGACTTATGAAAAAAGCGGCTAACACACTGTAACCTATTTCCACCAATTTCAGGATTTAAGTTCTGCTAATGCCTATGTATCCTTTGTTAATGTCTACATAGTGAATAGTGTTTTACACTTGAACTTTAGTATCTGAAAGTGAGAACAGTGCAGCTGCAATTGTAGTTATGCAGCAGAAATGATCATACTCACTCTGGCTCTGACTGTTAAGTACCCAAAAAATAAGCTATTAGAGAGTAAGTAAGTCATCTCCTATGACAGGAGAGATTTGCCTAGTAAAGGGAGAGTCAAATCAAAATTATCCTGGATCAACTGGATCAACTAGACACCAGCTTTATAATCTATGTAATTTTGTTATCTGAGCTGCTTTCTCCCCTGTGCCCCGTCCATGCTGTTCTAATTAGAAGGATAACTAACAGAGCAGTGTGACATTGCTAACAGGGACATTGAAGTTTTAGTTTAAGACGCAAATTAGCTTTGAGATTTCCTGCAGTCCTAAAGATTTTATGGTAATTTTCCATTTCTGCATAGGCATATTTGCATTTAGCAAGACAGTTTTGCTCTAATCATCTGTCAGGTGTTGCCAATCTGCTGTCAGTTGGCTAGAGCCATCATCTTAGAGAGTTTTTAATATTACTGTGCCCATTGTCTTTAATGGGCATCTGGAAGCTGGCTTCTGGGGACTGCTCATATTCATGAGCATATTCCAGAGCAAAAAGGGCATCAAGGCATCAGTCTGACCTTATGAACCTCCCAGACCAAGTCTGCAAAATGCCATAGGCAAACCAAGCAGCAGTATCTGACTGCTAATGCCTTGCAAAGTGTTCCTTACCTCCCACTCTTGTTCTTCCATTTTCCTTTGATCTGATCTGCTCAAGCACAGTGCATGGTGCAACCCCTGATTTTGCTCACAATTAGAGCCATCTATAGGTACTTTCCACAGATATCATTTGTATGAACACCTCTTCATTTGGCTACTGCTACTGGAAAAAAAGGAGCAAATCAAGAATAACTTTGGAGCATAAATTCTCTGCATGTCCCCTCCTATCAGCCAGGCACAAAGGAAAATCTGCTTTCATGTGATATGAGCTATTAATAAGACATTAATGAGGGCAAAGGAGAAGGTTTCAAACATGATGGCCAGCCCATCTTTCCTGCTCCTCAAACACAGGAGGCAGATATCTGGACTTTCAGCTGCATTGAAATTTGGATTTGACTTCTAAATCCAGATTTGGAAACGTCAAGGGACTTATTACTCAAAAGAATTGACTGAGAGACCTCAGATGCTTTTATCCTCTGTATATACAGGATGCTTTCTCAAATACCAATGTTCTGCATTTTAACATCAATCATTGTATCAAAGCTGGGCAGGTTAACCACTTCCAAATGCCTTGCCTCATTTAGCCAGACATTTACTCATGTTCTGCTATGTGTTCCCTATGAAAGTACAGTCAGATTTTTAATGGTATGGACTGGTGCTTAGAAAGCAGCAACTGAGCTCTACTAGTCAAAGGAAAATGTTGACAGTTGAGTGCCTGCTGTAGTTCAGGTAGACATGGGCTTGCTGGACTCTGCTTGTCAGGAAACTCTCATAAATCAAAACACTGAAAGTGCCTTCTTGTTGTTCCCATATTAGCTTGAGAACATGGGGAGGGACAAAATAAGGAATTCAGGTATAAAGAAAAGAACCAGAAAGTTAAATGCAGTTAAATTTGTTTGGAGGATTTTGAAATAAATCATATTGCTGTGGCCTCCTTATAATCTGTTGGGTGTTAGATTTCTTTTCTTCATTTTTACCTACAGAATTTTTCCCATAGGTTGCTAAGAAACACTGACTACTGGGCACTTATGGGTACTTAAAACAAAGAAGTGGCTAAGCCCAGGGGGAAGGAGGGCATCTGGTTGCATTTTCTCTCATCTGGGTAGTTTCTCTCCGAGGACAGGGCTACCGTGGGATTTTGGGGCAGGTAAAGGACAGGGGCTGGGGCAGCTGCTAGCTCTTTCACTCTTGGCTTTTTGGAGGAGGATGGTTGTTGCCACCAGAGTGCCCAGAGCTGTTTCGTCTGCCGTGAGGTGAGCCTTTGCTTGTAAGAGCAGCCACTGGACTGGGATTTTATTAATACCCACTTCACTAAAAGAGCGACCTATCCCCATCTGCTCGGGTGCCTGGGATCCTGAGCTCACGTCTCCCTGCCCTGCTGGTAGCCGAGCTGCCGCTGTCCCGCCCCNCCCCCAGCCCGTGCCACAGCGCCCTCTGCAGCCGTGGGGGAATCATCGTACCTGCGCTGCCCACCGGGAGCCACCAGCGCTCCCTGCTGGCTTTGACGGGAACTGCACCAAAGGGAAAGTCCTCTCCTGCAGCTGAGGGGACTGTCACTGGGTTTGTGGGTCTGTTTGCTGTTAATGCCATAGTTATTGTTGTNTTCACTCTTGGCTTTTTGGAGGAGGATGGTTGTTGCCACCAGAGTGCCCAGAGCTGTTTCGTCTGCCGTGAGGTGAGCCTTTGCTTGTAAGAGCAGCCACTGGACTGGGATTTTATTAATACCCACTTCACTAAAAGAGCGACCTATCCCCATCTGCTCGGGTGNAAGAGCACCTTGATTTAAAAATTATAATAATTCGGTGGGAGGGGGTTACATTCTCCATTCCAAGAGGGTTTACTTTCCCAGTTCCAAGGGAGGCTCCTGCCTTCCCTAGCAGACACTTGTCTTTCAAACCAAGACATAACCAAAGCAGAGAGATCACATCTCAGCTTAGAGAGACAAGCAACCTCACTCTCTGCAGTGTGAAGGGAACCCAGAGATAAAGCTAAGAGAAAATTGAAAGGCGGAAAAAAATGGAAGAGGAATACAGGATGAGAAGAGCAGAGGACCCACAGAGAGGACAAAGAACACAAACATAATTAGAATTGCATCTATAAAATAAAAATATCTAAGGTTATTCTGTTGTAAAATTAGTTTTTTTGGGTAGACTGTGGAGCAACTCCACCAGTAATACCCAGCTAGTCTGGCTACACAAAGGCATTGCTGAATGCACTCCTGGTGTATTGGGTTTGATGCTCTCCTGGCTTACACCTAGCTTTGATGTGGTTTATGCTGGTGTGTGTGAGAGATGTACTCTGAGAGCAATTGTCAACTAATAATAGTATGTAAGAAAAATAGGGCTCAAAAGATTATGAGAGCTGCCTAATCTGAAGATCTATCATCATACTTCAATCATCAGATCCTGCTAGGAAAAAAAGCTACTCCTGGCTCTTTTTTAATCATGACCTTTGAAGAAGCTTCAGTGTTTACCAGTATCTCTTGATTGTTTGATCGTCAAGTTAAGTGTAGCCCCCGATAGATTTATGAGCTGCTGAAAAAAAATAAATAAGAGTTGTGTTTCTACCACACTATAGAGTAGCTGGAAACACTGAAGTCCTCTAAATCATTATTGCTTATTAGGGAAACATTTGTTTTCACTGTTGCTGGATGACTGTTCATTTTAATTTTGCTTTCTGAAGATCCTCTCAATCAATGACCTGCAGTCTGCGTAAGTGGGAATATAAAGCAATTGACATAAAATCTATATTAATTCAGGAGTGTGTTGGATTTTTCCCTTCATTTCTAAAAAATATTTATCAGGGTGTTATGACCTGGCAGCCTGAGGCAGATGAGCTTCCAAATGCAGGACCCCAGGGTTTGAAGGGAAGCTTTGAACCATGGTTGTGTTGTGTGCTCAGTTAAATATTGAGATGAAGTATCAGTTTTGTGTTCCTGACTTTTATCAAAACTGGTCACTGCAGTTATTTTTCAACACTTATAGACACTAGTCTAAGTTTCACAGCTGTTTCACTCAGAAATTTCTTGAGCAACTGCTTGGTTTCAGGAAGTGTTTGAGTAGTATGAATCTGGCCCAGTTTTTTTTTTTTTTATCATTTTAGGTGGAAGTGAAGGTAGAAAAAATAGAGGTTTGGTTAGTTGGGCTTTTTGGTCATGTTTTTAAGTAGGCCTAAAGCAGAGTTTGTCACTCATGAATTTAGAATCCAGACTTGATTTTCCAAATACCATAGCAGAGAGATTTATAGGAAATTTTAAAGGAAGTTCAAGCTGATGTTCTGGGATTTTATTGAAGTTTCTCCCCACATATAACAGGTGAAGTGGAATAAATCCCAGGGGTCTGGGAAAGAAAAGCTGATGCCTATGGATCAGTTTGGCACTGAAATTACTTCAGGATACATATGTTCTCTATGCTGAAGGCTGAGTTATGAACACTTTTCTATTTAAGGACAATACAGTATTTAATGTAGATTGCAAACAGGTAACATTGGGAGAGCTCCAAGAGGAACTTGTGCAAAGAGCAATGAGCTAAGATGGTTTTAGACACAACATCTCAGGAGACTGAAGGGGAAAAAAACTTCAATGCAGACAACAGGGGAAAACCTTCCAGTCTTTGATCAAGCACTAATCTAAACAGCCTTGTCAACAGAGGTTTGAACTCAGGAGCTTTAGGGTTTATTTTTGGCTTTTCAACCCTTTTTTTAATCTTGAGCAAGTTGTTTTATTGCTTCCAGCCTCAGTTTCCCGCTCTTAAAAAGGGATTTGTAGTATTATCTCCCTTTACAGCATACTTTTCTATCTGTTTCATAAAAATGTGTACTAAAAGTTTAGCCCTCTTTGTTGCACCCAGATAATGGTTTTCCATTAGCTATAACCAACGGGGAAAAAGGCCCATCATCCAAGGAGTCTGATCATGG
This sequence comes from Toxostoma redivivum, assembly GCA_013397375.1. NCBI lineage: Eukaryota > Metazoa > Chordata > Aves > Passeriformes > Mimidae > Toxostoma > Toxostoma redivivum. The sequence continues at coordinate 50,064 of VXBI01012885.1, forward strand.
AGGCTCTCTCTCATAAGTGAGAGGAGAGGGACAAGATCAAGGCTGCTGTGCATATCTAATTCTGCATGCCATGCCTCCAACAGGGATGGAGAAGTTTAGTTGCCAGGACTGTTAACCTGGCACCTTTAACCAGGTATCTATAAAAAGTGGGAAAAAATGATGAATCATCAGTCTCAGATGCTTTGCAAGTGCTCTTGTTTGCAATGGTCCATAGCTTTGGTCTGCTAAGAGCAATTCTGTTCATCTTGTCTGCCCAGCAGATGAGCAAAATGACTGGCAGCAGGAATATTCTGAAACAGAGGATATTAAGCAAGCACACAGATGACTGATGTCTGCTGTTCTCCCAGTGGAGTTATCACTCATGTGATCTAAGTTCACTTCAGTGACATTTCTACCCTTGAGGATTTGTTTCCTCCTTTGCAGAACTGTGTGCACTTTACTTGAAGTTTTGTAAAGGGTTGTGGGGAAGGATCTTCCCAGTGCAGGGCTGCATTTCCGTTACTGTCACAGGCATCAGTCAAGCAGGGCTTTTTCAGTGACAGCAAATGTCACAAGTATCATAATGCTTGAGTTAGTTCTCTGCTATTAATTTTACCAAAGTTTAGGTCCTCATGTCGGGCTGTAGAGTCCTCAGCTGTCTGAGATCCACAACTTCATCTCACTCTGCTGACACAACAGCAGTTTTTCTTAAAAGGAAATCAGGTTGACTTCACAGATAAAGGCAATGGTAGATACTGGGGAGGATCTTTAGCTCTGAAATGGGTTCACCTCAAAAATCTTTCTGGCTTTAAGAACAATCTGCTGGGGTGGCATTTGTGGAGGTTACCTATAACATAGCTGATGTGAACAAAGAAGAGGCAGAGGAGTATTCCTGCTATATCGGTCAAGGCAAGGAATAAACCCATCTTCTTACATATGCATCAAAGCCTATGAAAAGATAAATAAAGTAAGCTCAGACAGTATCAAACTAGAAAAATTTGATCTAACAGTTTCATTATCATACTTGTCTTCCTAATTGCACTCTGCTGAGATTACTTGCAAGTCTAGAATGTATTTCTGTGTAATAGGATCAAGTGTATTTGATCTTAAACTGTTTTCAACAGAAAGCTGTAATGAAAGGTGAGAATCAGAAAAGAGCATGAATATTATTGCCTAATGTTAATACTAAAAGTATTTTTTCTTAAGAAAACTTTCCTCCTGTTAACGTGTGACCTATTTTCAAGAATCCATCTGTATATTTGTAACATACTGTGGGAGCTGGGACTGAAGACCAAGGATCTCACAGGTTGTGTTGTCCATATGCTAAGAAAAGCAGCAACTATACTCGGGGAAGCAACTTGTGGCAAAGGGAAAACTATGCCTCCTGCATAAAATATAATATTGACCAAAGTAATATTAGTATATGGACTCAGAGGTCATCTCCAGCTTTGAAATACTTTTGCTTTCTGTGCTCAGTATTAGTTTTAGTCTGGTGATTTTGAGTGAGGGTTGTTCAAATAAAAAAAAAATATAGAATTCCTCATTTGGGAATGATCAACTCTTAAAGTAAATGGACAAGGAAAAGATCAGATCTTTATCATAACATGATAAAGTGACACACAGAGTTTAGGAAAGGACTGTTTCAAACTTCTTGTCACACTGTGCTTGTCAGAGACTGATGAGCAAGTATCGATGGCTCCAAGTGCTGCTGATACGATTGAGGTGTATTAGGAAAGTTGCTTTCTCCTGGGCATGAAATTACTCCAACAGTCACTAAGGAAGTGTATTCCAGTAATCTGTGGCCACTTCACATGAGCTGCAGATCACAGGTGATTACCTCAGCAAAAATAACAGCTGCATTACTACTTTGTAAATTCCTCAGAAAATGACTACTTGCTTTATGCAGCAGTTAGAAAAGTGAATTGATTTAATTAGTGGATGCACATTTTGTTGAATGTGTGCATATTATTATTCTACCAATTTCACAGATGCAAAGCCTGAGCTCACAAAAAAAAAAAAGGGATCTTAAGAAATCATTATATCAGTTGTGTGCTCATGCTTTGGTTTGCACTGTGGGCTCTCACAACAGGAGGATCAAATCCAGCTGAGTCTCAAGCCCTTGGACACCAGCCCTGGGTGAGTGATCCTACTTGTGAAGAAGTTGGTTCTTACAAATTGGCTGGTGTAGAGGACAGTGGCCTTACAGTGTTATATAACTTCACATTAGAAGAACTGCATGGAAATATGCAGGATAGCCTTTCCAAGAGGCCCTTGCCAAAGAAACTTTTTTGTGGGGCAGTAAGCAATGACTGAAGAAAACGAACAGGAAAAGTTAGAGAAAACATGCTGAAGAGTCTTACTGAAGCTTTTTTATTCAGTATTAGTCTTATTCAATGCTGCAGTAAGTATGAGCATTGCCATAAAGATATGCAGAGTTTTAGCTTTGGGAACCACCCCTCAAAGTTAGTAAATTGTCCATTGGCTGGATCATAACAAAGGGTAATGGATTCAAGATAAGAGAGGGTAGATTAATATTCAATCTTAGGAAGAAATCCTTCCCTGTGAGGGTGGTGAGGCCCTGGCACAGTTTGCCCAGAGAAGCTGTGGCTGCCCCATCCCTGGAAGTGTTCAAGGCTGGGCTGGATAGGGCATGGAGAACCTGATCTAGTGGAAGGTGTCCCTGGCCATGGCAGGGGGTAGAAGAAGATGAGGTTTAAGGTCCCTTCCAAACCAAAGCATTCCAGGACCCTGTGATTCCCTGACTCTGTTATTGTTATGCCCTGACACTGGAGGCAGCCCAGGGCTGCATTTGAAGGGGTGCTAAGGGATGCTGTCCAGTTGAACTGTGCAGTCTGTGCTCCCTGTGTAGCATCCCAAAGTGCTTCCAGGATGGTTGGCAAGCTTAAAAACACCTTGGCATAAGACTAGTAAGTTTTATCTTCCCCATGAATTTGCCCAAGGACTAGGAGTGTCTTAAGGCACACCAACCTAAATAAGTTTTAGAGTGTGCTGGAAAAGAGCTATAGTGCTGTAATTTACAGCCAGGAACATTCACCTGGACAAAAAGAATCCTGGCGCATTGAGCTGAAATGCTGCAGTGTATGGCTATGTGTTGGCTTGCTTGTAATAAACCACTAGCCTGGTACATTTTATTGGTTTCACAGCCATTTATTGTTTTGTTTTCAGAAATACAATATGTAAGCAAAACTGATAAAATAAATCTATTACATAGCAATTGTTCAAGAAAGGGAAGACTTATCAGAAGAGGTATCTCTTAAAAAGTATTCAGTGGGTGCCACGTATTAGGGGACAAGATGAAAGAGATGGTTGAAGACCATCACAAGCTCTCCACTGTCTTTAGTCGGGCTGGAGAGAGAGAGTTTTTCACAAGACCTTGGACAATTGTCTGTGAACTTTATCAGTCGGGTCTTAAATAAGAACACAAAGCAGAAAAATAATATTTACTACTGGTTATTTATCATGTTTTTATTAAAAGGTTTCAGCTACCCAGTGAGAAAGCAGAGGGAATCAGAGGACACCTCTGATCAGACAGATCTCTCAGAGGAGAGCAGCAGTTTGACCCAACACCTATTGCATTCAGGCGGCCAGTTGTGGTTCTCCTACCCCTTCCTTTGGATTCTTCTTGTGGTCAGACAGACATCTAGAGAGCTAGCTTGGAGAAGTATTTCTCATAATTTTGAGTTTTGCCCAGTTCTCAGGGTGATAAGGAGAAAGTTCCCAAGGTGATAACATGGTCAAAACCAGGTTGGAATCCGTGAAAAACAAGTTGGAAAAACAAGAAGGAATTAATAACAAGGATGGACACCTGGTGTTTTTCCGTGGGACACATCCTGGGAGATGTTTGTCCCTGTGGACCAATGAACTACCCTTCTGTTCCGTGCATCGGAACATGCTTTAAATATGGGATCTCTGTTCAATAAAATCGCCTTCTTTTCCCAAAAGGAGTCCGTGTGCTTTGCTGTTCCTCTTGTCTTTTTTTCCTTTTATTTAGGTCCGATACCACATTCTTCTCTTATAATGTTTGATATGCTTGTTTACATTCAAGTAAACTCTTTAAAACTTTATCTACTTTCTCACCTCTTCTTACCTGGGCAGCATATTAATACAGTGCATATATTTTATCATTTTAGGTGGAAGTGAAGGTAGAAAAAATAGAGGTTTGGTTAGTTGGGCTTTTTGGTAATTTTTTGAGCTAACGAATCCATGTGTATGTTTGTAAGATGAGGACTCAGGATTTCAGTATTTGTACAGTGTGGCTTGTTAATTACAAAGGATTGATTAGTCAGCCTCACAGGACCAAGTCCAAGGAGATGCTGTTGTAAGAAAACCACCAGAATTCTGATGATTTAAGACAGAGTAGATTTTACCATGGTTTATGCTGAGGGTTTTACCAGAAATCTCAAGAAATTTACAAAATAAATGGCAAAATGTTGTACCAAAGCAGTTAGAGACCAGATAGCCTTAGAATCCTTTTCCTCTTTGTCTACAGTTAAATAATTTATGTCAGTCTTCAAGTGCTCCAGAGCAGCTCAGCACTAGTGTCCAGTGTATTTCCAAGAGCAGTGTTATCACTCAGCATCCATACACCCAGTAAAAAGCAGTTTTTCTAGGTAACAATGGAGTTTTGTGGTGTACTGTTTGTCTTTCCAACTCTACTGAACAAGACCCTCCTCCTTTATATTTCCATGTAGGTAAGAGGTCAGCTCCTTTGGTTGGAGCATGGTGCTAATAACACCAAGGTTGTGGATTCAATCCCCATTTGGGTCATTCCCTCCAGACTTGGACTTGATGATCCTTGTGAGTTCCTTCCAACTCAGAAAATTCAGTGATTTTCTGTGAAACAAAGTGAGCATCCAAACAAAAATTCCCTCCATTTCATGAGCTCCAAAAGATGCAGGTGGTTTTGGTTTCAGAGATACAGAATGGTCATAGACCATGATCCCTAGCTTTGGACATACAAGTTTCGACTATCAGCCATAGGAAGAATAGTTCTCCCCAAAAGATGCCTTTGAGAAACCAGATTACTTCAACACATCAAGCATTTTAACTTTCATCCTGGCCTGATTCAGGGAGGAATGTTTGTGGATACTCAGTTCCACCTGCAGCCTTTGAGCAGCCTGAAACGTTCACTGTATCCGATGTCCTATTTAGCCTTTGTGCTCAGCTGTCTGTAATTGAGCAGCTCTTACCAGCACACCCACCACAGCTTCATCCTTAAACTGCAGGAATGAGTTCCAACCTATTATTGCACTGCTTAATGAGCCCATTCAGATTGCTTTGGAAGAGTAGTCCTCATCGTCTTATCCCAAGGATTTAAATAGGCTCATATATCAAGGCCAAGCCTTGATAATTCCTTTATTTCTAGTGGCATTTTAAATCACAGAGAAACCAGGAGCCTCTGAGCAGGGAAATAACTTCCTGCCATTAGGCAGCACCTATCACCAACCAAGAACACTCTTGAAATTTATATTCTTAGCTATGGCGTTTGCTCAGAACTAATGAATTGAACTGGGACAAACTAATCACTTTTTCAAATATTAAGTATCTCATCAAAGGGTTTGCTTTCAACGATGTCTTTTAGCAGTAAGATGCTAAGTTTTTTCCTTTTCTTTTCTGCATTTTTACTTCGTTTCCAAGTCCATATGCAATTCTATATTGCTTTTTCAAACTGTATCTCTTAGAGCTCTCACACCAAGACCTTGTTTTAGTATACTCTTCTCTGTGTGCCCGCATTCTCTGGTTTCTTCCTTCTCCCTTTAATTTCTTTAGCCTGTGAGTCAAAGATTAATTATAGTGAGGAGGGAGCAAAACACTAAACCTTTCAAATCAAAATGAGAGCTTTTCTTTTGAAGAAATAATCTGCATTATGGCACTAATGAGCAATTATAGGAAGTCAGTGGCATTTCAATAATTGTACTCCTATTGTTTTGCTCGATAGATGTTAGTTCGCATTCTAGAGAACTCCATTATGTACTAAGATCATCCTTGTAAAATGGCACATTTCCTGACCTTTTTCATTTTCAGAGGATTTTCACCGAGCATGCTTGCTCTACAGAATAATTGTTGATAGCAGTCCTGAACCCCAGGTATTTTCAGTTTAACCTCTAGCAGAGTGAAGTTTTTGAGTTTCAGAATGTGAAATTCTCTTGACCCCAGTTGAAAAAATCACTATAAATGGATTTCTTTATAAATATCATTGTAGAAATTGTAATAAATACCATTGTAGAAAGGCAGGAGAGGATGAAACAGCTCTTTCCTTAGAGTAATTTCACGGGGTTTGGACCTTTGCTTGCATAAGGGCAGGAGGATTGTAGCTGGAAGATAAAAAAGTCTTCTAAAAAAAGACAGAGATTGCAAGCAGTAGAAAGAATAATTATTGTCCTAAAGTTCTTATTTCAGTGAGAAAATCAGATCTAGATTTGATTTATGATTCAACTAAAGGCTGACAAAATTCTAAATTCAGATGGAATTTTAACATGAGATTTGTTGTACAATACCTATACTCTAACATATTAATTGATCGGTATAATTGATGCACTTGGAAATTAACTCTCTGATCTAACTCTGCTGCTGTTGAATCCCATGGTGACATCCAAGCTCTCCCTATGCATCCTTTCTCCACCATTTTCTCCATGAAGTTCTCAAAATATATCCTGATGTCACATGATATCCCTCTGCAGCCTTGCTCTGTGACCATGGTAGTTTGTTCCTCCTGTCCACATTTGCCATGTGTCTCTGAAGGTGTTTGCCCGACAGACATGTGGTGATGAAAAGTGCACTGAATTCATTTACATGTGCTTCTATTCAGATTGCCAGCTCTTGAACTTAAGTACTTCTTTGGTCTTTCTTTGTATTCAAGTTGATTGAGAGGGTTGAGCCATATACAATATTCTAATTGCTTTTATGCATGAAGAGATTTTCAAGAAATCAGTGCACTCTTTGAGTGACATAACCGGCTGTCCTATAAAGACAGCAGTAATGTTCCTTATGAAGACCGATGCACTAATAGTACATTCAGTAATGTACTTTTTTAAAGCTAAATTCTTCATTGTTGTTATTTGAGTAGGACACAGAATTAGGCATGCTGAGTTGTATTTATTAGCAAAAAACTGATTATTATTACTGACCAATCCACTTTTCAATGACTCAGTGAGCATGTTGTTTTTTATAGTAATGAATATGGGGCTTTTAATCAGGTGATCTGACAAGTGTGCAGTTTGCCTGGAAAATTATGCTGGACTGAAAGCGGTTTTATGAAGAATAAAAAAGGGGAAGAACCTATAAAGTGTTGGCATTTAAAGGAGAAAGGGTCAGGAAATGCTCGAGGAACAACAGAGCAATTCCTTGAGTTTATCATCTGTATGCAGATATTTGGCCAAAATTCCCAGTTAATGTCAGAGATACATTGTGTCCAACTCAAGACAAATTTCAGGTCTGGTTTTAACATTTTCCACTGAAGGCCAAAGAGGCAGGACTGAAATGTTCTTTACAAGCAGGAGGGTAATACGGTACTATGAAAGGCCTCTGTAAAAATCAGATGGCTGCAACTCCCCTAGGCTCTGGGGGCATCTTTACCTTCCTCTAGTTAAAAAAAGAAATACTTACTTTTACTTTGAGTACATATTTGTCTCATTTCTTACCCACTTATGTGCCCCTAAGGCATCTTAGTCTTTCTACCAACCCAACCTGAACTATTTTCTGATACTGGTCTTCTCTTGCTTCATACTCCTGAAAGTGCCTTCTCCTGTACCCAAGAGCCTGGCCTGGAGGATACTGATGGGTCCTGGGGGCTGCTCTTCACACTCACCACAGTCAAAGCAGATTTTCACACTGTCCAAGTCTATGAAAGGAAATAATTGACTTGCTCCAGACAACAGTGATCGAATGAGGCTCCATGGAGACTTCATGGCCTTTGATAGTCAATAATGAGTCACTGTCACCAGTGACCTTTATCAATGCATAACCTTAAAAATTAATATACTGCTAAAAAGTACATCAAACTTCTCTTTTTTGATTTGCCTTTAGTTACTGATCTCTCTCCCTATTCTGGTCACTATGATTGGCTAGAGAGTACTATTTTATTTCATTCTGTTGATCCAGTTGTAAGAGGGTGTCCAGTTCGGAGGTTCAACTTAACAGTGATTTGTCACTTTCCATTACAATTTACTTTATAAAGAAAGCAACCAAAAGCAATTTTTAAAATAATGTTCCAAATAATTTGTTCATGGAGGATTTAATGTTCTAAGACAGTAGATAGGAAACTCCTTAGGGACCAACTTCTAGGATTAACATTACTGCTTTACAAATTTTGTCGTAACATCAGAATTAACATGCCAATTTTTGTCACGTGCTCTAATTCCATTTGGATAATGAGTGTCAGTCTGTAGCTGTTGTTTCCCAGGCCACACACATGCTAAAGACTGACCAAAGGGTCATGGGGTCAGTGTAAAGAACCCCTCTGATGCCAGTATGCTTGTATCATCTCTAATTCACAGCACTGAGGCCCTGCCCATTGGCCACAACTTAATCTTAACAGTGTGTGTTGTCTACAGAAACCACCTTCTACTTTATAAACTTTCTTCTGAGCTTTAGGTCTGAATTTATGCCTCAAAAGAATTTCCATTGAAGCCATTGAAAATTGTGTATAAATAAAACTCTTGGAAACAATAGTTGTCTGTTGCATACAAGGACCAGGTGTATCTATTCCTTTTTCTCCTTTGTTCAATTTTCTCCTCTTCCACAATCAATATGCAGAATACTTGATTAGAATTTCAATGTAACAGGTATGTTTTCTTTATTTGCTTTGGGAGAAAAGTCATCAAATATGACAGACAATGGAAACAAGGCATGAAGGAATATTCTGCTTTATGTTCTTAAAGAACTAAATGGAGCAAGGAGGCAATTTCAACTTTAATCTCACAAATAACCTTACTTTTTTCCTCCTAGGTGCAGTATTATCTTTGTATTGTACACTGACCTCTTAAAAAAGTGGTGTGTAAAGCTGATAGAGAATAAGGACCATCAGTGAATCAATATAGGTGAAGTAACTCCAGAATTAAAAGTGCATTGGAGAGAATAAATTCTACATTATTTTTGTACTGTCAGTAATACCTGAGCCTTGAGTATCATTTGGAAATACAGAAATGTCCTTTTATCTATATTGTGAGCCTGAAAGGATTCCCTGTCTATTTGCTCTTTGTTGTCAAAGGCTCTTGTCCTTTATTGCACAGTATTTTGTATTGTCTTCTGCAAAACTCTGAAATTACTGTTTAGATTGAATGCCTCAAGTGAGCATAAGTAAGCCAAAGAACATTGTATTTCCATTCAAGACCTGGGAGACAGATGTGTCACTCAATACCATTTTTTCTCTGTATTACAATCACAAGGTGCTTTAGTGCTTTTGTTTCACAATGAGGAAAATTTCTCTTCTTTTAACCTATCTTGAAAGCCACTTTGTGGTGTGAAATTTAGTGTAGAGATACTGTAAAGTTTAAACTTACAGTTATGTAAGCATTAGACACTGATGTCATCTGCAGAGGCCCTTCCCAACAAGTAAATAGATGGTAAGCATTCACTGCAACCTCCACCCTCAAAGACTGAACTCCCAATGCTGCTATAGTTATTTGTTATGATAAAACTTGGGTAATTATCAAAAACTGGGCTGCATTCTGCCAGGAGCCATCTAAATTCAGAATAGTAGATGATCTATGCTCTGATGAGCTCAGAATTTGGAAACACAAGGCAGCCTTGGTATGAGGTTAGGAGTATAATTATGTTTTTCAATAATCTCACATCAACTGATGGATTTGTAATATTTTTAAAAAGAAGGGTTGAATGCAGTCTTCAAATATTATGATTCCCTGAACAGCTTAATAACTTTTTAGAGGTCAACATCAGCTGGGTTGGCTAGATGATCTATACGGCCCCTTCCAACGTTAACCATTCTATGATTCTATGATCCTAGAACACTATTTCCTTGAAAAACATCAGTGGTGCAGTGAGCATTTCTACACAAACAGCCCATTAAAAACAAACTTAGCTTCTTCTCTAAGTTTCCAAGGCTGAATACCAGAGCCATTATCCTCAGACAGATGCTGTCCCTACCATTATAATCTGTAGCTTTCTAGCACAGGCTTAAATCACATCACAAAGCACTACCATAACTGACTGGTCCTTTCATGAAACCTTACAGATATTAACAGTTGCAGGAGTTGTGTCCATTGATTGCAATATTTATTTTGAAGTACCTTTAATACAATAAAAGTTTTTAAAAAAGCATATTACCTAAAGTTAGAACATTTTTAGCCTCGGGTAATGAAAGATTCAAAATTAATCTTTATCTAGGCTAGGCCAAGTGAACTCATGTTTTACATTATTTAGTATGGAGGTATTATTCTTCTCAGTGTCACAGTTTTAGACATTCACTGTTTTCCTACATCCTCAGTGGTATAGCTTTCTAGTAGTGACAAACTGGGAACCAGTAGAGTCCACAAGCAGAGGTGGCTTATTTTTACATAACATTGTGTTGATTGTCTGGCAATTCTGTTGTAAAATTCAGTAGGAACCACAAGATGGGGAACTGGGGATCTCATATTTCTATTTACATTGAGTTGGTAATAAGGAATATTATGGTAATTAAGGGATTTTTAATGAGATACTCGTGTTGTTTTCCCTGCGGAAGACAAGGATGACTAAGAACACCCTGTGTACTATTCCTGGAGATGCCAAGCAGCTGCCTGTATTTTGTTCCATATTTCAGTTATTCTTTGAGAACTTTTCTCTGTAGTTAATGGTTTTCTCACAAAGTATGTATTCACTCTTCTTTGTAAACCTAACTACTTCTCCCTGAATAAGAGCCTATTATGGCAATTAAGAGTTGCTGGTAGCCATGGAAATAATCACGTTTCTTGACCTGACTAAGGTGCTCTTCTGCTCTCCTGCATCTCAGCTTTTGGGATAATTTACACATTCCTGATTTAGATGATGCAATGCTAGTATTTTTGGAAGTATGGGGCATAAGTCATTGAGAGTGGTTGTTCCGTACAGAACAAAAGCCAGTCCTCGGGTGCACAAACACATTACTTCTGACTAAAATCAATCCTGCTTTGCTCACCAAAGGACAGAACTTGTCCCGTGCAACAAATGGAAAAAACTGAGCTGACCAAGAAACAATAGGAACTGCACAGGGAGAAAAATATTGACCATGCTCTGACATAAAAAAACAAATGTGCAAAGTCCATAATTTAAAGCTGCCCCAAGTCAAAATAAATAATTCAATCATCAATTACATACAATTTCTTCTTAACAATGAACTATCTTAACAGTTTTTTATAAAAATTCGTCCATAGATCCTTATTATACATGCGTGTGTATAGATAGATAAATACACACATATAAAATCTCATGCCACAATAATAATTTACTTTGATTTATCAAGATTTTGATTTATCAAGTTTTTCTTTTGTGTATCTGTGAATACTTGTCTCAGACTCTTTGTACTCTATGATCTGCAATAACCCCAGCAGTAAAATAAGGGTTTTCAAGTGTGACTTAGCTGGATTTATGCCCATATTCTGTATGTATAGTAAAACAGCATGAAGTAGTACCACCATGAGAATTAGCTAGAACAATAAAGCTGAAAGCATCCTTTGCCAGTAGCCTTAATTCACATTCACTTTCCCTTCCCAGGATTGTCACTAATAGGCAATGACTACTTCTTAAACATTATTTAACTTAAATAGCTGATTATTATTGCTAAATTATATGAATACTTTTAGCTGTGATTGGACAGAGAAGCTGCTTTGCATTTTGGGTTCCTGAATCTGATATGTTTGCAAACATTTTGCCTGGCACATTTATTTAGGAAGAGCTGAAATCCACATTTCATGAACATGCTTTCTGAGTCCTTTAAATTCCTTTTTCACAAATACATCAATTACTTCAGGAAAGGCAGTGAACTTTTCTCAAATATAAGCAAAAATAATTTAAAATTTGGATGAATATAGGCTTATTTCTTTGCTTCACAGCTTCTTCAGTTTTATTTGAATAAAAGAATGTATATTGAATTAGGTAATAGAAGCTATGTCAGAAAGTCTTTGTCATTCAGCAGTTGCAGAAGAGCAATGTCAGGCAATGTGGTTTGGCTCATCCCACCTAATTTTGGGATTTAACTGAGCCATGCAACTGAACCTTGGTTTAAACATTTTCTAGCATTGCCCTCCTAAGACAGAAAAAAGCATGTTATTATCTGAAGAAAATCATCTCCTTCGCAAATGGGCATGACCTAAAATGCTAATTTTTTTTTTTTTTTTNTGTCTTTTTTTTTTTTTTTTTTTTTTTTTTTTTTTGCACACCAAGTAAGTCTGCTCTATGGAACAAAAACCATACATTATCCAGCCAGCAGCTTGTCTGTGAAAAAAGGTAAATTTTACACCTAAAAGCAATTAAATTCATGAGCTCTTCCACAGAAGAATTACAACATTCATAGACTTTCTTCTGATATTTTTCCCTACCTCACCTTGGCTTCACTCAGCCCTGGACAGGCAGGATTGACTTCCATCTATCCATGGTGCTTCTGGAACTGCCAATGGATTGTTAAATTGTGATATTAATTTTTAGGCTGTTGGCCACACATTTATTATGAAATGAAGTAACTCTCTTCACATGAGTTGTCAGACAGAAATTACTTTTACTCACAATCAGTCTAAATTTCAACTGGAGGCTTCAAGGTGATGGCCGTGAACTTCATCACATATTAAAGTTCCATGAAGCATCCAAGTTTTTCTATTTTTGGCTAGAACAGGACTTCTAAACTCCTGTGCTGGAGAAAGTATTGTTTATACATCAAAATTCCATAGCATTAAGTGCAATAAATCTGTATTTCTGCAGATTACCTCTGTGGTCACGTTGATGACGTAGCCACAAGCAGAGTGAGAGACACACACCTCACTCAGGCTCGTGAGCAGGGACAGTCTTTTATTTTTTACAACAAAGGGTATTTAAAGACATCTCTCAATGAGCAAGGATTGGACAGTGATGGTCAAACCTCTCATCCTGACTGGCTGTCCACAATGTCAGTCCATACTTTCTTCATCAGAGAGGAATGTTAAACAAATCTCTGTTTACAGAAGAAGGTATGGGAACAGTGAAGATTCTGACTCCAAACAACAATCACAGAAGGCAAGGAAGCTGTATGAAAACATACCTCCATCAAAGTTGACTTAATTTCTTTAGGCCAAATTCTGTGCTCCCTTCCTTCTTCTGTTGAAAGCAATAAATGCTTTAAATAAACTCTTGGGAAACTTTCTTGGCCCATGGCAGTAAAACTCAGAAAAGTGATCAAAACTTTATATATTTATAGATTTCATTAGGCTTAAAAGTACCTCTGTTCTTCTCTGTGAATGTTTAGGATTTATTAAGTACATGGCAGTCTTGTTACGCTCGTTATAACATTTCACCCTTAAACCATTGGAGTATTGAGCCCATGAACTGAGACTTTGAAATCTTTAAAGACCTATGGAAGGAGCTCAAATAAGAGAGTGAGCATCCATAAACTCTATAAAATTACACACACAAGGACCAACACTGTACTTTGCATTTGAATATTTCTCTTCAATGCCTTTTGCTTACACTTCATTTTCAATCAGGCACGTTGAATGCAACCCAAAACAAGATCTTTACCTAATGCTGAGTTTAATGACCCTTTTAATAACAGCAGAGCTGTCCTTCTTCACTCTTGCTGCTGTTCCACTGTAGCTTTGGAGCGTTAAACTTGTTATAAAAATGTCTTTTTGGTACGGTTCACAAATTATCTGAAAGGCACCGAGAAGCAGTATACTCACCCAGCATGAAATCAAAATCTAATTAATGCAGATTATATTAGATTAGCTAAGCAAGTAAACAATTAGCCAAGTTAATGTTACCTATCATGTCCTTCAGCACTGAACAGTTATGGAATTTGTCTTCCCAGACATCTTTAGTTCCAGCTCTTGTTGGTGACATTGCAGGTTCTTGGATTAATTTTTCAAACTACTACCTCCTCTTGGACAAAAAGGAAGGAAATGTTGATAGAAGAAGGGAAGTCAGCTGCTTTGGAAGGAAGTTTGAGTTTTGATGTGAATATATGATGCAGACTAAAGAATTGTCCTCAGGCACACAGCAGCCCCTCTCCAATCTGAATTACACAAGATTATTATATTGCTCACCCCTCTAGCAGGGTTGAGGAGCTGTAAATCTACACCCTGCTCTTTTAGAGGCAAAAAGGCTCTAACTTAATATGGCAGATTTCTGGCAAATATGAAAACTAAAATAAGCATTTGGTTTTGATTTTTGTATAATAGCTTGGGTTGGAAGGAATGTTGAACACCATCTGGTTCCATCTCCTATGTCACAGGCAGGGACACCTTCCACTAGACCAGATTGCTCCAAGCCCTGTCCAGCCTGGCATGGAGAGAGGGGCAGCCACAGCTTCTCTGGGCAACAAGATTTGTTTGAGGGGTTGTTGGAGGTTTCATTTTTATTTTTGTTGATGTAGCCATGTGAGTGTCTGAGTCCTCTCTCTGAATTCCCATATTGTTCAGACTGACTTTTCTTATTAACATCACAGTCAAAGTAGAATTAGCAGCTGGAACTTTGGTACAGAAAAACCCTGCTCTATGACTCTGCCCTTTCTTTTAGGTCTCATGAAATTCACTACTCAACTGGTGTGGACTGATGGGCTTCGATACCAGTGTTGAGTATGCACAGATTTTTTAAAATATTGCATTTCTCCCTTGATTTACTCTGCTTTGCTTTCATTTGTCTTTGGATTAAGATCAGCACACCAACAAAAATAATTGACTTAGCAATCTCAAATTAGTTTCTGATCATCCAGTTTTTAATATCACTGTTACTAAGCCTCAGAAAAACTTTGAGTCTCACTTCAAAGCTCTTACATAATGTAGGAATTAAACTGTGTTTATTTGCACAATTAATAAGTTAAAACCAAACATGATCAATTTTTAACTGCTGTTTCTACAGAATTGTTGAATGGAATGCATCCAGTGGTCATATCTAAAATATAACAACTATCATCCGTCATTAACATGAGGTGTTTCAACTTTTTTCCATTCTAAAACCCAATTATATTTTTGTTGAGTCCATCACCTGCAAAATCTCACATAACCTTAAATTTTTTCTATGCTTTGTGAAGGATTGCATCCCATGTTAAACAGTGTTATAGTTAGTAGAAATTTTAATTCACAGGAGGATTAGCACTAACCCTAAACAGTGACTGCTATATCTGGGCAACTGATCCATATTTTTCAGTGTTATGAAAAGGAAATCACAGAACTTTTATCATGCTTTAAGCCAAATTCAACTAACCACGTTTTTTCACTTCTCTTAGTAGGGAGGATCCTGCAGGTATTGAGTAAATAGCTTAACTTTTCAGTATAAAAATCAAGAAGGTGGAATATAGTTTTATTAACAAGTATTTGGGGTATTTTCCCACACTAGCAAATTAATTATATTTCTTTTGATCTTAAAAGGTTTTGCTGAATCATTGCTTGTTCCTCTTTTTTCTGACAGAGAAATTTTTAGGAATAAATTGCAAACACCCAAGGCCAAAACCTGCTGGTGTTTATGTGTTTCCAGATGGCAAATACATGAGGGATTGGAAAGAGTAAATAAACAACAATGTCTATATAATATTTTTGGTTTTAAGCAAAAACAAAAAGGAGAAATGTATATAGAAAGTCTTAATGGGCCAGATATTGGCTAAAATTTGTGATCATAGTTGCAATCTGTTTTAATTTTAAAGCTTTAGATTACTTAAGTATTTTGATAATGTAAAGAAGTCTCTATTAGAAAAAGGGAGCAAATTAATTTCTTGGTCATTTTCCAAAATTTCTTCTAAGATGCATTTTCTTATTTTATGCTGATCAAGGTGTTGTAACTCAGTTATATGCCTGTGGTAAACCCCTCTTCTTATAGTGGTTCATTCCTATCCCCTCCGACATTTCCTATTTGGCTAAATGCCAGCTCCTCCCTTTGACCAAGGGTTAAATAACCCTGCGTTTCCTTTGTTCCTCCCTTTTCACCCCTGAACCCCTTCAAGAATAAACCTTGGAACATGTCCAGAAATCAGGTGGAGGCCTCCTTTGATATGTAAGTTCCTTCTGCAGAAACTCAGATCTCCCTCATAATAGCAGAGCTGGCAGGGCAGGTTTGGGGTGGAAACAGGAATTCTGCATCAAGGAATCCAGATTATCAGAACAGTTCAAATTTAACGTATGTTGAAGTCCTAAAATTATAACTGAAGGCATATAAATGAAGAGTTACTGGGGTCAGGGAATTGAGATTAAGTGAATTACATGTGATTTTGGTAAGGACTTACACAAATTTTGACAGTGACTTTTCATTTAAATTCTGTTTATTTTATTTTTTTTTCTAGTTCATCCACTTCTATATCTTGATCCTCATCGTGCTCCCTCATTCCTGTTAATTTATTTTGATGGAGTACATCTTGATTCACGGAGTTATGGAGGTGGAATGCTAAACTATTCCAAATGAGCTAGATCTGTGTGTACCTGAGGATTAATGGGCAAAAGAGTAACCACAAGTTGAGATTTACAGGTTCTTCCTTTCTCTGTAAATTTTAAGGATTTTTTTTTTGATAAATAATATAGAATAGAAAGGATCAGAGTGCTTCTGGTCAAGAGCAGATGCCTCTTGCATCCTGGAGTCAGAGGACTTCTGCTGGCTTGTTGCTATGACCCATCCAAACTCCAATAAGTAATTGTGAAAGTTTGTGCACTCTGATTCACTTCGAACAATGTGTTGTGCAATGACTATAAAGAACAAAACCCTATCAATAATCAAGGGGTTGTGGTTAAAAAAATTAATGGCTCTCAATATAAAATTGGATCTCTAGGTCTTCACTCACCCACTTCAGAACTAGTTCAAAGCTATCCGAGGTAATAAAAGACATTGCTAAAATAAAAGACCTATCCAAGCTAATAAAAAACTTGACAGAGTTACTGTGTGTCATTTTCCAGGGAGCTGTAAAGACTGCGTTATAGCCAGTTCATTGGGAACTAAGTACAGAGCACAAACACTGATGAAGCTTAGAAAGAAGGATGAATTATGGCTGGATCAGATACAGACACAAAAGTTCTGTGCTGGAGGTTAAAGCCGTTCCAGAAGCTGAATGCCTTTGCTTCATAGAAAAGGATGTGACAATGAGTTTCATTTAAAGACTGAATTAATTTGCCATGGGAACTATAAGGTTTTGCTTTTTTAATCAAAAGGCAGACAAGTAATTTCTTAGGCAAGCAAAGCTCTGAATTATGCTAGGGAAGATACAATGAGTAAACAGTCTTTTCTGTAATATAGCTATAAAATACTATATTATACATATACATGAAATATACATGAAGTGATTGAACTTGTAATTTAATTGTATTATCAGATTTGTAGCTTGTGAAAATGTCAGGGAAAATAATACAGTACACAGGATAGGTCGATTTATTAATTGTGGATAATTTTTGAGCCAACTCCAGTCACTGCTATTGTATTTCTTATTTATAGATATTCATCAAGTTGCTTGGATAAATAACTTCAACCAGTCCATCAGTTTTTTATAGTCTTCCTATTTTGATTGTATCCTGATTGTCTACCAGTATCAGTGACTGGTTTGCAAGGCCACACAGCATCATTTCTACCTGGATGCCTGTAACATTTCCAGTGGGAGAGTAACCTTGAATACCTGCTGAATTTGAGCTTTTTAATGATGTGACATTTGTGGCACTCTAAATATTTGTAATATTGAAAGAACAGGAAAAAGGGGGTAATTTATTCATGTGTGTTTTTCTAATTCTTGCCCACTTCCTTACAACTCTATTATAGCTGGCTTCATTTGTTTCTTAAAGTTGAATCACAGAAAAATTCCATTTAGACAGTTGAACTGAGGGCCAAACCTTGGTCTAGATAGCCATTTTCATTACCACAAAAATTGAGAGGTTTTTATGAATAAGAACTTGTTGCTGATGGTGGAGACAGGAATGAAACATACACACACCGAGTTGATGCAGCAACAGCCAACATTTATTGTTGCACACCCTCTTTTGTATAGGGGCTTTGAATTTCCCACGCTTACAGATACAATTGGTCAAAGATCTTAGCTCCACCCAGCTCACTGGCCAATGATAAGGGTGCATTCCCAGTTCAAAGGGATTGGCTGGGGTCCCCTTATTTGAACTTGAATTCAGCCTATCATTTTTAAACCTGGGACTTGCTTACTTGCTCTCCAGCGAACTAGACTGGTTGAATTGCTGTCTGTTATTGCCAAATTTTTTGTGCAGCTATAGACCAGCCATAGCTGTCACAAGAACTTAGGACTCAAACCTATCACCTAACAAAGAAAAAATGCTGGTTGGAACTTAAACCAAGATGTCCATACATGCTTGAAGCATGTTAATGTATTATTTTCACCAGAAAAAGAATAATGACTTGGATGTTTCTATTCACGTGAGGAGCAACATTCACATCCCTGCTCTTGGCAAGAGTGCCTGAAACAAAGACTCACCCACAGAGATTTCCTGGATGGGCTGTTTCTGTGCTTTCTTAGCAATGCAGAAACATTATGAATGTCTAGAAATAATTTGGAGAAAATTTGGTCACCTGAGATGGAGCAATCAAGTGTCGCTTGAAGGGCTGCATGTACTCTCCAGCAGGATTTTCAAAACTACACCCAACATTGGTTTTGGAGCACAAAAGTTCATGGATTTTCAAAATATTTCAAGGCCAGATATACTTTGGAAATATCTGTAAGTAAATTAGAGTAAAATGGAAGAGCTAATTAGGATCTCTTGCTTCCCCAAGGAAAAGCTCTCCATATGGAGCTAAAAGCTCCTCACAAAGCTCACATCTTCCAGTGGGGGCAATTATCCCTTGTGTGGGGTGGAAAGACATTTGGGTGCTTGGAGAGTGGGACAGGAGGAAAGTGACAAGTTTTATCTACTTCACATGAGTACAATGCTTTAAAAATAGGTTTTATCCTGGTTTTAAAAGTCTTTTATATCAAGTTTCATCAGGTTCATGCCTTGACTCCAGTATCCCTGTAAAGACCTCTAAGCTCGGCTGTATTTCCTCTTTATACTGTGGCTTTTTTAGTTTAAAGCTGTAGCTATTTGCAGAAACTTATTTGTAGGTTGCTTGGTAAGCCTGGAGTGAACAATTGTCTTGGTTTTCAGATTTCAGTTTGGGGCTTGAGGCAGGGTGAGAATATTTAAATGACGATATTAGATGGTGTCCATTGTCCTGGGGACACTGGGTTGCAAAGTCTTCATCAAGGCCATGTGAGAGGCAAAAAAAACGAAAAAAAAAAAAAGATTAATTGCTTCATGCTGTTCATAGGCAGGAATATATTGTCTTGAATATTAGCTGTGGGTCATGTCCCTCGAGACCTGAACATACTGACAATGAGGAGTCTTGAACAGGTTCTCAGCCATTAGGGAGTTACACAATACATGAAGAAGGTAAGATGAGAATAGGGACTAGATCTGCCCCTATTCTCTTATTTCTTCCTTTTAAAATGCATCAATATTATTGAAAAAAAAACAACAAAGAACAAAAAAACCCCACCAAGCAGAATAGTGACAGATTCTGTAATTTGTCAAAGAAAAAGTAGAAATACAATATATAAAGCCTGCAGCTGACACTAATTTTTTCCTTTCTTTTGCTACCTGAATCTGAACTATAATCTGAGGAATAATAACTATTTTTTCTGCCCACTGACCCAAAAGATGTGTTCTTGTGCTAACCCACTTCTACTGGTATTGACTGCTGGTCCCCATGGGTTTGCCTTGCGGAGTCAGAAATAAATTACCCATCCAAATCAATGGAACTCATGCCTGTAGTTTACACAGATGCAGCTCTATCACCCATAAGTACTTGCAAAGTACTTTCACACTTTGTCTTTCGACCATGTTTAAGCAACTCTTGGGAGAAAGCCACTCATCCAGCAATGGTCCCATTCAGACCAGTGTTCTGCTTTGCAATACTGTTGGATTAGAGAAATTGAAATATCTTCAAAAACAGCATTGCTTTTGCCTCTTGCTATGGAAACAGTAAGTTAATTGAGGGTTGTGCTGCTGATGTCTTGGTGACACTGAGGTTACTCCACTCCCTCAAAGCTCAAATTAAACTAAGAAAGCACAGCCACTTTACAGCCTGTGTTGTGTCTGGTACACCCTGATTTTTAGTTAGGTTAGTTCATTATTTATAAGCTGCCAGATGCAGAGAGTTCACTGACTGCAGGATTTGTGTTGTGAGTGAAAGAAGAACTAAGTCACCTCTTGAACTGCTGCCTCAGGATTTGAGAGATCCTCCAGTAACCTTAAAATACAAAGAACGGGGATGTATGTACCAAGTTGTGGAAGTGATTCAAGAATTCACTAGTATTATTTAAAGCCAAGTCAAGAAACCTCAGGTTGAAGGGAGCTCTGTGAGAAAATTCCTGAAGATGCTGGGTTTGTACTTTGGAAATCTCTGCTGAAGCATGGGCAGCCACGTGGAGAAGCATCACTCAGAACATCCACAACCACCAGAGAGCGGACACAATGTAGGTGAAATATCTCAGTTCAGACTGCATCAGGTGCTGTTGTGAGAGTGAGAACGAAATAAGAGACTTTTTACATGTATTAATCTTATTTAATACCATAGCAGCAACTGTTCATCATAATATCCTATATGTGTTTTTCATCAGAACTTCTACTTCTAGGCATAAATAAAGACTTTGTAGATCAATTTTCACTGCTGATATAGAGCCTGAGCCTCTGCTTTTCTCTTTTAGTTAGAAGTCAGATGGAGACTTGCTATTTTCAATACCATCAAAATATGCATATCCCAATCTGATTGGCTGAAAGTGATCATAGATTTAGCTGGTTATATCACTAAGCGATGCTCCTTTTTCTAAAGGCCAAAATCAAAAATTATTTGGAAAATAACAGAGCTGTAGACAAAATAATGTGAATGGCACCTATGGAGGTCATTCAGCCCAATTTCCTGCTCAAGGCAGGGTCTGGTAGAGCAGGGTTTTTTGTTCAGAGATTCATCAATTCAAATTTTAAATATCTTGAAGGAAAGATCCTACAATTTCTTTGAGTCCTTATTCCTGTCTTTAACTGCTCTTGGGATTATTTTCCCCTCCCTTTATCCCCCGGATCATGCATCTTGCATTCTTGGCCATGTGCATTAACTGTGTGCCCAAGGGACACACTCAGTTCACCTTGTCACCCTCCCTCTCTAGCTGCAAGTGCAGTGATGTCCCTCCTGAGTCTTTTCCTCTAAAGGCCAAATTTATTTAGATATGCCTTAGTTCTTTTTTATGACATTCCAGTGTAGCAAACATAACTGTAAAAAATTTTGGTTTAATTCACTGTAATATTTTATCAACCTGTATTTGTATATAGCCAAGATAGGAAGCTGTACTTGTGCCATTTCCTTTCATACAAAACTTCTGTTGATTCTGTGCAAACTGTATACTTTCAATTAATTAATTCCTAATTTTGACTTTGCTCCTATCTTGGTTCCTTCCACTCTTGAGTAACCCCCAGCAGTGTGATCCTGCCATTCCTAGAGGCAGAAGAACATGAAAATGAGGAGCTGAATAAGAGGCAGGTGGTGAAAGCTGTGTTCATCTGAAAGGATGCTGAAGGAAGAGGTCTTAGTCTCACAGCACAGTGGCTGTGACAGCACACAACTATGCACCAGTTCATGGTGCAAAAAAATCCTTGGGGCTGGGATTTCCAGGCCTTCTCTCTGTTCTGCAGTGCTGCAGCTGTTGGTGCCTCCTTTAAACCAGCTTAAGTACCTCTCTGTGACTTGTAGTGCCATATTTGCATTGCAGCACAGATGTACCCAGTGTAACATCATATATAACTGCAAAGACAATGTCTGGTCCCATTAAGTGCAGTAGAAATACTGTTAATGGTTCCAGTAGGCCTGGTAGCTCATTTATTTATTTTGCATTGTTTTCTACAGAAAATAGAAGTCGCACATATGATTGAGTGATCTGTCTGAACTAGTGAGAGCTCTGACCCATAGGTTTGGTTGCTGAGCAATGACATGGCTGCTTGAGTGACTTGCCCAGATTTTATGGATTCTTCCAGGTCACTATTATTTTCAGAACAGAAAACTCATATATATGAAATCACCTAATAGGTTGAAGGAGACAATGTCTTATAAAAATGTCATTGCTATTGACTTTGTGGAAGATTTGATTACAATGAATTGTCAGGGAAATGATGTAATACTAAACATTGACAATGTAATATCCAGGTGTAATTCTGAACAATAGGAGACGAGAAGAAATATATTTCTTTTTATTGCAGCAGAGGCTGTTGCTAAATGGATAACAGAGACTACAGTGTACAGCTACTAAGAGTGATATGTCTGTATTAGAAGAGTTACAGTAGAATTTTGGCCAAACATGAAAAATTTATAAGGAAAAATATAATTCCATAAGCAGCTGAAACAAATCTAAAACTATTTTTTTACCCCTTAAAACATTTTATCAAAAACTGCCACAAATGAGTTGCCATATATAAAGCAAAACAACCAAAAAGCAAAACAACCAAAAATCAATTATCTATACAAGATCCCAAGACAGATTTCTTGAAGCCATTTAACACCTTACTTTCTCATTGGTGTATGCTTGAGCTTTAAGCATGAGGAATTTTGACTACTGGCTCAAACTATGGTCCCAAATATTCTCTATTATGCTTGATTATTTCCCCACTTTCTCTCTGCTCCTTGTATTTCATTCCAGCCAGAGATTTATAACACGTTGTTTCACTTCAGCTCAAGATTGTGCTTCAGAGCAGCCAAAGAGCTGTCCACACGAAAGTAAAAAATCTTAGTATGATTCCAACCAGAGACTCTTTATCTTTAAAATATGGCATTCTGAAGCCTAATCTCCTCTGGTTTTATTAGCTCTTCTAGAGCTAAGCATCTAGGGATGCTTAGCTGGCAAGTGCAGCATCTGCCACCAGCTCCTCGCAGTTTTAAGAGCCTCAGTGCAAACTTCCCAGCCTAGGCACAAATTTTACAGGGCACAGTGGGTGGTGGTGGAGGTGGGTTTTGCTGCTCCAAACATTCCAGTTCCTCCAGGATACAGGCACTGCAGCAGTGCATAGGATGCAACCCTTTCTTGTGCCAAGGGGAAGTTGGTACCTTGGTCACTACAAAGAACAGTAGACACTTCCTGTCTTTGTAAACCATCCTTTTTCGAGGTAAACCATCTTTTTCACCCCACTTCATGGGAAGCAGGAGGGCTGCTGTTGTGCTTCAGAGCCAATTCTTCACCTGAGCACAGCAGGTATAAACCCTGCACAGGAGTCTGTCATGTAGAGGGGACTCTGCATGGCCAGCGACACTAATTTAACACGAGGGGAATATTTCAGCCTAAGTGGTCTCTACTGTGTATAAAACACTCAGTACCAGTGACATTTACTTCTTCTCTTAGTGGTAAAATATATTTATTTGTGAAGTGGATCCTAATCTATCTCAGAACAGTGTTTTTAGTCTTTCAAAGTAGCATTTATAGTGATTGAAAGTGTAGGCTGGAGAGGACATCTTTCTGTAGCAATGAACAAAAATAAGAATAACTTTTCAGTATTACCATATATCAATAGCCAATTATTTTTGTAAGGATGGGTTCTGGCTGGCTGCTAATGGAATGACAATGAGATAAGTCTTCCAGGAGTGAAACCATCGTTTTAAAGATGGAGTGGCTGGCCTTTTAATTTTAAGGCATTACCAAAATCACACCTTTCACCTTTAAAATTTGTAAATGATCACAGACTTGTTCTAAATCATTTAATTGCTGTTTTAACTGAGCGCTGGCTCATGCTTTGCAGAGGTTTGTCTTTCTTAGCATGATGGTGCCGCTTAATTTCTTAATTTTTCTTGAAGAACGACATCCTCCTTGCTTGTACTCTCCCTCCCAGCTGCTTGCTGGCCATCTGTCTGCAAAGGCAATTTTAGGAATCTGCAGACAATTCACCCTTGCACATATGCATTTCTAGAACCTGATACATAACACAGGTATGCACAGGTGCAAAGTAAAACCCATTAAATGAGATAAATTGTAAAGATACTTTAGAAAGCTTTTTCCAATGTTTCAGAAAAAGCAGGCTCACATTTCTTGCTGTTTTTTTCTTCTGCTTATTCTTTCATCTTCACCTGTTTCATCCATCTGCCTCTTTCTCTCTGACACAAGGAATTTTGATGACATGGATTAGGAGTCCTCTCTATCTCTGCTAGAGCTCCTTGCTTTAAACTTCTTGAAAACAAGTTTGAAAGAAAGATCACCAAATACTCTAGAATGTGCACCAAGACTTGCATATGACTTGACTGTATATTTACAAATAGCCAACGAGCTTGGGAAAAATCTAAACACCTTGTTATTATCCACGCTCATGGATCAAAGTCCCTTCTTGTTTTCAGTTGAATGCTGCCCGCTGCTTTTGAATGTGTCTGGGAGAAGAGACCAACAAAATATACAGAATGAGGGAAAAAATGAGTAAAATTGGTGCCATTCCCAAAGCCACAAGTTGGATCAATGGCCATAGGACCTGTTCCCACTGGTCCCTCCATTAGCCTTATATTTGGCTATGTGCCTGTGGCTGCCAGGGCAATGGAGAAAAAGGGAGCTGCTCAAAATTCCCACATAAATTTGAATTCAGGTCTCTGGGGCTATTTATTTGAACACTACACATGGTCCCTACACAGCAACAAGCCAGCTGCTCTGACAATTCCCAAGAAATAAGAAATGTGCCTTGAGTTCCTGTGACATATTCCTAACTTTGCCCAGTGGCTGATGGTTCCTTCCTCAAAGTGACATTGATTGTGGGTACACGTAAGGGTAAGTATGATTGTATTCAGTATTTTGAGCTCATCATCTGTTATCCCATTCCCATTGTCATCCAATCCCCAGACACTATCAAATTGCAACCAGCAGCGTAGAAAACTATGGACAAATCAAAATAGACTACAGCTGTGAAATTAATCAAGCCACTGTTTCTACCCTTTGTATTTCCTTCAGTATAAAACTACTTTTATAACAAAAAAAATGCAATTTTTTATATTTTGGGCTTATGGCTAGGAAGGCAGGGATGAAGCACTGCCACCCAGCACTCACCAAACAGAGAAATCATTTACTAAAACGCAGTGAAGACAGAGGATGGGTCACCTAGGCTAGCACCTTGCCTAGATCTGTGCCTCAACCCATTTTGACCACCCAAAGAACATTCCATTGCTGCAGACATTCATCCATAGGTATTCCAGCTTGTAATGATGTGGGAGAGCAGCACCCAGAGAATCCTCGTGCATGTTTGAAGCTCTTGACCTTGGTCCTCTCCATTTGATGCATCTTAAACAGGATGATGTGATTAGAAAAGTTCAAGTCCAAGATCCATGTCAGCTTTTCAGAGCAGCCCCTCATTGTGTGCTTGCCTTACACCAAGAGCAGGCTCTGAATATGTGCGTGTTTGTGTGAAGATGACCACATTAAATTTAAGCAGAAATAAATGGTAATTTAACTGGCACACACACACAAGGCTGACATAATATCTAAAGGTTTGTGGCTGCTATTAAATTTGTTCTCCCTGTTAATTTGTGAGCAAGAGGATAATGCAAAACTGGTAACTCTAAAGCTGACATAAAAAGTCAGAGAAATACAGTTGGCAGGGGTAATTTTATGCACTGTCAAAGTGAAAAGGCTTTGCTAAATGTACATAGGCAAAGATACACACTGTCATCTTAATGAGTTATTAAAAGATGGACTTCTAATAATTGAATCATGACTCTTGTCACATTTGTATTTTTTTAATATCTTTAGTTTTGATTGAATCTTGTTTTGAGTTCCAATCTTAATCAGGTCTGATTTAGGCTCTTGGTTCAAATAACTCAAAGTGATGAGCATGAATCTTGTTGTCCTATTACCTCCTCAGCTTCTTGTTTCCAGTGAATACTTCTCTCACTGAAGTATACAAGGCTGAGACTGGCACAAGTCTCTCCTTCTTCACAGTCCTCAAATTTGCTCACATCATATTAATCTATTGTCTCTTGCAGCTTCAATTCCTCTGACCTTTCAGAGTTTTCTGGTTCTAATATATATTTTTTTAAACAGAAGGAATGGGATGATATTTTAAATCTCATTACAGTGAACAGGTTATCCTGTGTTTACATGAAAAAAGAGCTTATTTCTCCCCTTTCTCTGCCTGAGAATTTTTAGGTGCTCAAGTCTGTCTTTAAAACCATCCATTTTTCTCTTCTTTTAACTACAATCATTGGTTTTTTGGGTCTCTTCAATTCCCAGTCCAAAGGAAAGCAACAATTATTTTGCTTCAAACTCATCCAGCCCTGAAGATGAGGAATTTTTCACTTTTTCATTGCCAGCCTGCTCAGTTTATTTCTCGAGTTCTCTAATAAAGCTATTTGCTTTGCTCAGCTTCACAAAGGTGGGTGAACCAGAGTGGGGAGACATCCAACTCCCTCCCCAAAAAGATTCCAAAGCATCGGTTCAAAAACACCTCATGGTATGCAGACACACTTCCACAGGGCTTTTAAAGGTCTCAGGACAGACTGAAAGTGTTTGATGAAGCGGGGTATCTGCCTGGAGTTGAGGGTGTGAGGAGGGCTCCCTCCATCTGCTTTTTATAAACAAGATTTTCAAAAGGTTGAAAACATCAAAAGATTTTGAACCAGAGTACTGGAGAAATGCATAGGATGCAAATGTGCAAGAGAAGGCACTAAAAATGCTTGTTGGCACCTACTTCTGTCAGTGGTGATAAAGGGACATCTGGTTTGGGAACATGGACACTCTCAGCACCTGAGAGCTGATGGAAGACCAGACTTTACATGGGCCAGGTTGTCCAACACTTACACTATGCAGGGCAAATATACTACTTATTTAGCTGTTGAGATGCTAAATTTAGGGTGCTTATTTACAAGTTCATGAACAGGTGGGAAAGCAGGACCTGAACTTCTGGTGCAGGAGGGGGGTGAGCCCCAAGAGCTCCAGGGAGGAACCCCATAGGCCCTCACTGGGGGTACACAGCTGATGGCACAGGGACTTCATGGCAGACTTATGGCACTGCCCACACCACACTCTCCCACTGGTCTTGACTGCCAGGGTCTTGAAGAAACACAGCAGCCCAAACCTGTGCATTAAAAACTGCATCAGATTATGTAAAATGAGCAAAATGTTCCTCCTGCTACAAAAGTAAGGTGGCAAATATCACCCAGGCAAGCTGTTGGTGGGGATGAAACTCTGCATCCTCCAGCATGTGTGGATATAAATAAACATGGGCTGTGCAGATACTTCAAATGCATCTTGTATTTATGTCCATCTTGAAGAGAAACCAAGAGATTAGTAAATACTTCAAATTGACAGCACAGACATATTTTCATAGAATAAATGATGCTGCTAAGCGGAGAGACTTTCCTTCCTTCCCTTCAGGAAATGGGGAAGAGTTGTCTCCAGTGATATTATTTCAATTTTTTTCCTATCAGGAAAGAGAAAGAGATCTCACTGAAGAAATCATATTTGTTGCTGCTTAGATTTCAGTGTTATTTTTTTAAACCCTCAGATCTCTTAAATGTATAGGGCACCAATGAAATACACACTCATTTCTTCCAGGACACTCTGCAAAGATTCTGTTATGTCGCCTGGGCACAATTCACAGTGGATACTCCTTTTTAAAAATTACATTTGTGATTTCTTTTTAAAATCCAAAGCTTAAATCTGCAATTTCAGATCTTCCTAAAGAATGAAACCACAAAATAACAAATCGCTATGAGCCTTTATGCGTGGTTTGGGAGAACAAGCTCCATTTACTTGCAAACACCAAAACTATTTTAGTGGTATTGGATTTAACAGGCCAGAAACAAAGGTTCTGGAAAAACAAAACAGTCTGATTACTTGGTATTTCCTGCAAAGAATAAAGAAAATAAAAAATAAAACCTCCCAAATTTAGTAATGAAAAAACCTCTTCTGCAACCTCACATTGAATTTTGTGGAATGATTTTTTACTAAGCACATTTTCTCCTGAACTTAGACCCGGTTTCCCAGAGTAGCACATCTCTTAAACCATCTGAACTAGGGGGTCCTGTCCTTTTCATGCTGAAGCCAATAGCAAATCCAATCTAATTCTGTAGAGTCCGGCTGTAAGATTCTTTACAGGAAGAAACAAAATTTGACATATTTTATCAGCTCTTTTAGACTGCCCCTCTCCTGTTGCAGCCTTTGGAACAAATATCCCACATATTCTGGTTCTGTGGTCCTGCCCACGCCTCCTGCTTGTGCAAACATCCTTGATAAAAACTAGGTAAGAAATTATTATATTAACTTTTTATTTTTAAACGAGATGAAGAGGAAGAGGAGAGTGAATGAATTTTAATGTTTGCCTTTCTTTATAAACATGGTTATGTGGGAATAGAAGGCACACCTCCAGAACAGCCCAATGCCGTGCAATGCCTGCTGTGGTGGGTCACGGCATCCCACCGCAGACAGTCCGGTGTCTCACGATGTCTCCCCCGTTTGACGGCCACATGGCGAGGGGCCAGCGGTGCCGTGTCGTCCAGCTCCGGGCAGCCCGGCAACGTATAGCCCCACAGCAGCTTTCCCGAGCACGGGGCTGCCGGGGGGCGGTCAGAACGAGGGGCTCAGCAGCCGCACCCCGAGGTACCACCGTGGCCCCACGAGGATCCCCCCGTGTTCCTGACCCCCCGACGGCCCCGTGCTTCTGGCACCGCGCCGGGATGCTCCAACACGGTCCCCGTTCCCCCCGCTCCGCAGTGCCCCGAGGGGGCGTCCCTGCTGCCCCCTCCACCCCCGGGGGCGGTCCCGCCGCCCGCACAGGTGCCGGGATTGGGCGGAATATGCAAATGTAGCGCTGACGTCAGGCGGCTCCGGCCCGGAGAGCAGAAATAGAGCCAGGCCGGCCCGCGTCGCGGACTATCCACACCGGTCCCCGCCCCACTGGTCCCGCCGCCCCGGCTGCTCTCCAGGTGAGTGCCGCCGGGAGCGCCCCGCACCGCCCGTCCCGCGGG